>JANHFL010001718.1:143833-154686 GCA_032468155.1 Oxyrhabdium leporinum | reverse complement strand
GGAAGGAAGGAAGGAAGGAAGGAAGGAAGGAAGGAAGGAAGGAAGGAAGGAAGGAAGGAAGGAAGGAAGGATGGATGCCCTGCTGGATCAGAACTTGGCCCATCTAGTCCAGCAACCTATTCTCACAGTGGCCAAGCAACTGCACAAAGAAGCCCATTAGTCTCTCAACAAATGGCCTTCAGATGCAGTCATGTTGCCATCCAGGCTAATAGCCGTTAACTTCCATGGATTTGTCCTATTCTTTTTTGAAGAAAGCCAAGTTGGTAACCAATACCGTATCTCATGGTAGTTCATCTATTGGTGCTAGAAATATGGAAGAATTTTCTCAAAAGGACACATAGCACACTTAACCATGTCAACTAAATTTCCAGCAGATGTATTTGCACAGCATGCCAAGCTTCATTTGTGTTAAACTTGATTAGGGCTTTTTTGTGTGTGATTTAGCAGGTAGTATATGAAACCAGCTTGTTTGTTATGACTCAAAAAAAAGTGTTAATTTGATAACCAGGTTACGTATGATTGTAAACATAGCAAATATATAAACAAAATGTAGAAATCTGTATAGTAAAATACAGAAGATAGCCACTTGCTTTGTGTTTTCATGTAACATGAAGTTTAGCTTCACTTTGCTTTAAGTGAGCAATGGTGTAGGAGAAATGATATATGTGAAACAGACTGATTTAGGATGAAAAAAAGTTTTCAAGCTAACAGTATATATTTTCTTTTCTGCCCACTCCTTTTCTCCTGATGTTTTGAATATGATGCCTGCTTGTTTGAGGCTTGAGCATGAGACAGGTTTCTTCTTTTTGCTTGGATGTTCCCAGGAAGAAATGCAAAACTGCTTTTTGTAAATATGGTAGCTACTTCTATTCTTCCATTTTTGGAAGTGCCCAGAGCATGGAATTGGAGGATTGCAGTTAGATTGGTAGATACACTAGGCTACTTGGCTGCAAGTTTCAATAAAGTATCCTGAGAATCTGTTTTCAAAACAATTTCATGACATATGAAGATTCCAATTCTGTAAATTTTATAATTGTAATCTCCGGTTTTAGTAAACCTGCTTAATTTTCCCTGTGTTGATTTGAATTGTATAAGCATGAGTCTTCTTTGGCTGTATTAATGGTTGACCAAAGCTGGGAACTGGATTCTCCAAAAATCATGCTAGTTCTTTTTGGTCTCTCAATACCTTTCAATATTATCAATCTCAGTATCTTTCTGACTGCCTTTCTCACTGAGGATAGGAGGCACTATTTTTCAGGGGTTGCCATTCTTCTTATCTAAGTGTTTTCAGAATTTTCCATGAGACTTAGTTACTTATTTATTTACTGGCACACATATTTTATTTAATTAATTTGTATCTCACCTTTATTATTTTTAAATATAACTCAAGGCAGCAAGCATATCCATCTTTCTCCTCCTATTTTCTCCACAAAACAACCCTGAGAGTTGGATTGGATTGAGAGAGAGTGACTGGCCTAAAGTCACCCAGCTTGCTTTCATGGCTAAGGCAGGACTTGAACTCATGATCTCCTGCATTCTAGGCTGGTGCCTTAACCACTAGAACAAACTGGCTAATGTTTATGCAATGTTTAATATCTAAGCCGTTAACCTATGGTATCTCAAAAGATAACATCTTGTCTCCTATGACAGAGAGTTAAGGGAATAATTCCCTGATTACTCCCTTGAGGAAAATAGATAACTTTACATAAGCAAGAAGGACTGAAACATTCCCTAAGTCCTAGGAAAAGATAGTCAAAACCTTTGAAGAGGTTTTCATAGATTCCTCCCTGGTTGTCTTCTGTAGTTATATGAAACAGTTGTGAGAAGTCATCTAGCTCTTAAGTGAGGTGTCAAGAGCCTATGGATGACTTGATAGTATTACTGCTTTTTGCCGTCTAAGTCCAGGAATGCAGGCATTTCCCTTGAATGCTAAGATGAACAAACTGATGTTACATTGAGACAAATAAAGCTACTATTGGTTGTGAAGCAAAGTTCTGGCATGACTGTTTCAGAATTGCATCGAGAGAGGAGTTATGGGAGCAATCTTTGGCTTGCACTTGTGCATGATTTCCCAGACAATAAGAATGACAAGTAGTTCATTTGCTCAGTTATGTCTGTAGCACCAGATGTGGCTGCCCCTAAGCCAGTTATCCATGCTAAGTTGCATCCTGACTTTCCAGAAAAGGCATAGATTTCCAGAAACCATAATGTTTGAGGTATCCTACAAAGCTCTAGGACATATGCTTTCTATAAGGCTATAGTTGAAGAATGTCCAGAAACTTAGCAAAATGATAGCAGCCAAGCTGCTAACTGATATAGAATACTGAGAGTATATTATATTCATGCTAAAATGCTCCCAGTCATTTAATAGTGAAATAAGAGCTGTTTTCAAAGAAGACATTATGTAAATATGACAGCAGAGAAGCATCAAAGTAGGATGTCGGTGGCCTATTCTTCTCTATCTCACTATCTGCTGGCCTGATACACAGGGAATTTCCCCTTTCAGTCCATCTGTTTCCCCTTCAATCATTCGAATTGAATGTAAAAACATACATGTAATGAGAAAATGCTTCCGCTCTGTGCTGGTATTGTGAGACGTAATATACAAATAAAAAGATTTATTGCTATCATTCTGTCCTTTTCATCACTTCTTTCTGTGACCCACAAAATTGTAAAATCTAAGGAGATGGTTTCCATCTAATATTCTTCATAATATGTCAGTAAGTTTTCTGTTGCTGCCATTTGCGATAGTGACAGAATAAATAAAAATTATGTTAAGTTAAATAAGCACATATATGAACAAAATCTCTTTACTGATTGGCCAATGAATTGTTGAACAGTTCATCCTACCACTGGAGAATTTAGGGAAATGGTTCTTTTGATTTTTCCTTGCAGAAAATTAGGATAGAACAATGTAGTATAGTAAATAAATCCTTACTATTCATTGACTTTCAGCCCTTTCTGTTTTGGCAACCTCTTTTTTATAAACCCAAGACCAGAAATTTAGGATAAATCACATTCATTTAAATTTTGATGCGTTCTTAAATGTTCCTGTATATTCCCCACAACTTTTCATTGTGAATATAAAGCCCTAGGAAAAGGCATAGATTTCCAGAAACTACAGTTTGAGTATCCTACAAAGCTCTTGGACATGTTCATTTCTGCATTGTATGGAATTTGGCCTAAGTTCTTCTGATGCACACCTGAAATATTTAAACACTTTTTGCTGAATGCTGTTGCAGAAAGAAATATTATGGAAATGGTGGAGTTAGGCAATCATTATAGAGTCTTTGGGTTCTCTGAGCTTGTTCCCCCCCCCTCCTTGCAGACATTCTTTACCTGACTAGGTAACGTCAGCAGTGCTGGTGAGTACAGGGCTTGATCCCTGTTTGTATACAATAGCTTGCCCTGATGTAAACATCTGCAAACAACCAAGTTCAGAGAGGACTCCACAGTTCAACGCTGAGAGATATATATTCTCTTCTATTTTTTATTTTTTTTTGCATGTCTTGTGGTAATCACATTGAGTTTAGCATACTCTACAGTTCTCGATCCGCAGCTACTGTCTCCACATCCTTCCATTTAAGATTAATGTTTTTCAGGTCTTCCTGAAATGTTTGGCTCTAGGTTTTCTTTGGCCTTCCTCTTCTATTAGGCAATCATTATTAATAAGAAATTAAATTGGGGTACAAGCCTTTTCTGCAGTTTTATTTTTTTATATGCCAGTTAGATTGTAGAATCACTGCAGATTTTTTGTGATCTAACATCCAACAAAATACAAGCAAATTTTATTCAGCTGATTAAATTGCTGTTGAGTATCTGTTAAATACTAGGGTGTTTAAAATTATAATAAAACACTCTCATCATATTTGGATGAGAAGGAATATTTTGTCTCCTCCCTAAGTTAATCCTGTTCAGTTATTATTCTTTTTTTTTACACAGAAGCTTTAGGGTATTTTCCACAATACTTAAATCAATTATACCCAATATCAGTGTCACAGAATTTATTTTATAAGTTGAAGAAAAGACATTGAAAAGGAGATATTTTCTACTACGTTATCCAGCTGTAGGAATACACACCTTCTTCTGCCTCCATTCTCTTACAAGGTATTAGAAGACAGCTTTTGTGGCATCATCGGCAACTGAACCCATTGTTGCTTCATTCTCTTCACAGTTAAATTGAATGTTTGCAATTTGAAGGAGACAGAAGGGTGAAGTGCTTATGCCAATAATAGGGCATGTTATACACATCCAAACGCAAGGAAATGTTGTAAGACCTCAACCACAAATCTCTGTGGATCTAATTTCCTCCCATCCTTGAGACAAGAGCCTTAATTTGAGAACCACTGTCTCCATGACTTTCCTCTTGCTGTGACTTGGGAACAAGAGCAGCAGGATTGCTGTCCTCGCAATAGTGTCCTTTCACTATGCTGCTGCTGTCCGAGGAGGAGTGAAAAGCAGGGAAAGACACTCTTCTCTGCTGCCTGTTCCTCTTCATCCATGGGCTGAGCATGGATCATTTGCTTTCCCTAGCCTTTCCTTTACCCCTGCACTGGCTAGAAAGCATTACTGTGGCCCCAACAGTAGCAGCAGCAGGTCATCACCATATGGGAACTAAATGCAGATCCCTCCAGAGCTGATGGCTGACTGTAGCTGTTGTGGTTGTGAGGCGTGATAGCGATCTCCAGCAAGTGCAGAGGGTAAGGTAAGAGAAGGTGCAGTTAATGATAGAGGAAAAGCAGTGGATTCACGACTGTGCTGCTAGAGACAGAAGAAACTGAGAAGAACTCCTTCCCTGATCTTCATTCCCCTGGCAGCGTTACAGCTTGGCCTGGGAGCTTGGCTATGGGGTACAGACAGATATGCAAATGGGAGAAGGAAGACGTGGGTAGGAAGGAGTGGTGTGATGAAAAGTGGTGGACTGTGCAGAAGTTACTGGTTTGTGGAAGGTATTCTGTGAGGATAGTTTCTGAGCAAACAAAAAAGAAAAAAATAATTGTCAAAGGTTATTGGCTTTTCACCAGCTCAGCCAAAAATGGTCATGGAGGTATAGGCATAGCAGGACGAGAGGACAACATTTCTTTAGTGAGCCAACTATAGGTCACTGGCCTTCCTGAGATGACTCTTCTGTGCAGCACAGAAGGTTCATGTAGCATACTGACTTTTGTTTTCTGATGGAAAACATCCCTTTCCATATTTTTTAAGTCAGAGGCCATCTTAGAGCAAGGAAGCTATGAAATGAGCCTAGGTTATGAATGGGAAAGAACTAGATGATGGTAGTAGAAGTTAGCGAAGTTGAAGCCCATATAAATTTTGAAAATACTTTTTGTTTAAAAGCAAGTTTTGTGTATTATGTATAGTAAAAATGTACCTAGTGTGCATTCATGTACTTTTGTTTTTTCACATTAATTGAAAAAAAAATCTAGTGATTGAGTCATTGGGTTAGAGAATTGCTCAATTTCCTAAACCAATTTAAAAATCCTAATAAATCTTCCTCTTCTACAATGTTGCTTAAACTGTATGTTCCGGGATAATGTTTGACACAGGATAATTTTTCATACTGTGGTTGCTGAAAGAAGCCCATCCCTTTTGCAGCTGTGCTGGTTTTCCAGTGAAAATGGTGATTGCTGATTGAATATTATGGTATCACTAATAAACACTGAAATTAAGAAAAAAAAAAGGCAGTTGCATTTGGGAAATGCATGTGTAGACAAAGAAGAGCAAGTGTTGCTTGTAAAACCACTACATTGCGGACGTTTTTCTTTGAGCTGCTTTTTATGTCATACTCAGTAAGGCATTGTTAGGTAAACTATGACTTTGTGCAGTGGGCAAACCAGGTCGGTGAATAAAATGGATCCCTCCAGTACTCACATTCCTGTGTAATAACCTAAAGACTTTTTAATATGCTGAACTTCAAGCCAATAATTCTCAGCCACATTGACTATTGGCTTCCTAGAGGATTATGGGAATGATAGTCCAGTACTTCAGAGCAGCACAAGGTTGGAGGAAGCTTCTTACGTTGTGGCATTAACACCAGACAGGATTCACACATTGCATTGATTCATAATTTGATTAGTTTTTAATCTACCTTGTTGTGTGAAGCCAGGCAATCTGGTTATATGCCTTACAGTGATATAAATCCAGATACATTTAAAATTGACTATAGCTTAGTTACAATCTTTTGCAACAAAAATAATCTTCACTGAGAACTTCTCTTCTGTACTCACATATGCACAAACTGCACTCTTTATTGTAATCCTTTGTAAATAGTAATAAATGTCACTTTGACTAACCTCTGTGCTCCAGATATGTCTGGATCAGTTCCTATCTTTATTCACCTTTTGACATGCACCTATAAATTTGTTATGTCATAGACTTTATGGAGCTGAATGTCATGTGAAATAAAGCTTTCCTGGATTAAAGTAAAATGTTATTTTAGTATTTGTCCTATGTAAGACCCTCTTTCTTTTCCTTGATAAAGAATTGTAATGTAAATATTAGGAGAGAAAGCTGAGAATGAACTTTAGTTGCTCTGAAACATGATAGTAATTTATCTATAAACCTCATGAGATTTTCTAGAAGATGCATCAAAGTAGTGGTCTGTAGAATTCTTCTTATATTATTTTTTAAACCTATTGGCAGTTGTTACTTGTAAATGTATAGTCATGAGAAGAGGTCATGAAGAGCAAAGGAGAAGTGCTTGTGAGTTTGATTTGAGCAATAGTCGAGGTCTTATTCAGAAGTTAAGTCACAGTCTGTTCTTTTCAGTTGTTTATTATTGGGAATGAAGGACAGCTGCAGCCCCTGTACACAAGAGAGATTAATACAACCACTGAAATAATTATATAATGGTAGCCCTCCCAGCAGAGAACTGCATATTTATAAATATTCTGCTAGAACTGTGTGGTATACTTGCCAAATAAACCAGGAGAAACAAAGAGACAGTCTATAATTTCAGAGAGTCTAATTTCTCCCAAGTAAGTTTTTAAAATGGTTTGTATACTTGTGAATTTAGTATTGGTATATAGAACTAGTATGAATGCTCTTTCAAGAAACTGAATGCAAGATAAAATTGTAAATTGAGGAATATGTTATAATGCAAAACTGTTAATTTACTTAGTAATATTTTATAAGAAATGATAATTTTGATTCATTTCTGATTATGATAATTATGTGATAGCACTTAGATGTATATACTGCTTTATAGTGCTTTATAGCCCTCTCTAAGCAGTTTTATAGAGTCAGCATATTTCCCGCAACAGTCTGGGTCCTCATTTTACCCACCTCGGAAGGATGGAAGGCTGAGTCAAGCTTGAGCCTGGTGGTGATAAGAGATTCTTATATTTTGAGCTCATTTTCCTGGCCTTGGAATATGGTTTAAACCTGGAATCGATATTTCTAAATTCTGATGCTGCTTATAACTCCTTATTTTCTAAGCTATATCTGATGAGTGGACATACATTTCATGCCATATGCAAGCTGGGGATATCATTTTCTCTTGGAGCTTTGTATATGTAATAAAATTCAACTGTGCATTTTTACAGTATTTCTTATTTTAAAAAGAATTGTAAGAAAAGAGTTAGATTGATATTTGAAGCTGCCCTAAAGTCAACACTGAACATGCAAAAAGGGGAATACCAATTGCCCATTTAGACTGTAAGGATTGGAAGAGCCACTACAAAAGAGGCAAAACTCTAGAAAGTACATCAACTAGCAGTCAGAAGACATGATGAAACTCACTAATCTCACAGCACATGGACAGAATCCACCATAGTTTCAAATAAAAAACTGTAAGCATCCTAGATCAAGGTAAATAAAAAAATACTAGAGAATTCCTGGAAACTTGGCACTCAGATAAATCAGCCATTAACAGATCTATAGAGATAAGCAACGTTTACACACCATTCAAGAGACACAATAAAAAAGCTAAAAAGGAAACAAGAAGACCAGAACACCTTCTCACCTACTATGGATACCCAGGTAAGCAGGGATTAACACTAGAAAAATAAGTAGTAAATAATGCTCTAATCAAGGAACTATCAACTCAGATAATCAAGCAGTAAATTACAAGGAATTACCTAGGAGAAAATAACACCCCACCCAACACTGACAGGACAAGCCAATATAAACAAAGAGCAACTATTCATATATCTACTGCATTGTAGTACTAAAGATGTTACCTAGCTGGATAATAAAACATCTGCAGGAAAACAACCAAACTCAGAGAGCACCAAGAACTTCATAGTAAAAGAAACTGTTTCCCCACTCAAGATGCTACCTCCCACAATAGGTGATAACAAGTGACTTTAAAGCTGGGTCGATCATTTACTCTCTGAGCCCAGCACTATTCCTGAGACCACAAGCTAGGCTTTCTGACATATAGCAATGATATATTACAGTTGGATGACTGGAATGGCCAACCACCATCTTTACTGTATGCAAATCAGAGGTTCTGTGTACATGAACACTCAGTAATAAATGTTTTTTGTGTGGTCAGGAGTACAAAAAGTTACTTGAAAAAAACAGATTAAATCTGGCAGGCTTCTGTTGTGTGTAGAAAATAATATTTTTATGATTTATTGATTTTCTTTCCTAGTTTAATTGTAATTTCTACATGCTGAAAGCAGTCTTTGATGAATTTACCCCAGAGAAAGCATGTATGTATGTATGAATTTAGAAAGGAATGAATGAATGAATTTAGAAAGTAAAGAGATATTAGGTTATATGAGTGCTCAACCTGATTAACACTACTACGTTATTGGAGTGACTGTTGATAAAGCAGAGTAACTTGCGTAAGTCAGTTTTGGTCACTTCATGTATATACAGAAAATATGTTGTCATAATTTGAGAAAGATAGAAAAATCATTGTGGACATTCATCCAAAAATTCAAACGCAGGATTGTTCAAGACCTGGCACAAAGTGTCACTTTAGTTGAACTTCTGAATAGACATATGCTTAAAAGTAGTCTGTTAGAGTTGATTTATTTATCTTGTTTTAATATTAAATAGAAAGGTGTTTGCTACTTGTACCAGCCTTTGCCAAAGAGGAAGCTAATAATATAACTTTCATACATTTTTGTGGGCTTTGTGAGGTCTCAGGTAACCTTTTTGGTAAGGATGCTGCCATTCAATTTGCTGGGTTTGCAGTTAACGTGTTTATTTCTGCAGACAAGTTGTTTATTTGTATCAGTAGAATACTTTTAACTTCTGGTACTAGAAAGCTCACTATATTTTGTTTAATTACCTAAACGCATCTTGGATAATTTTTGTATTTATTGTTCTTTGAATCAGATTTTTGTCTAAATTAGAATTACCAAAGTGGCTAACAATGAAATGTGGATAAAATAATGAAGTTAAATGATTAAGAAACATCAACTAAATACATGTTGTTGTTTTTTTAAAATAAAAAATAGTAACAGTGACATATTTAAGTTTATTTCAACAAGGTAACTTAAATGCAAAAGCTTTTCTGTGTAAAGACATTTTTGCCTATGGGCAAAAGAATCAAACAGGGATGAAGGTAGCTTGGGTTTTGAGTGGGGAGGATGGTTTGGCAGAAATGCATGACAAAGCATTAAAGAAAGCAATAATAAAACTGATAATTATAGGAAAGTTTTATAATTTAAATTAGGGCTGCAGTGTAATAGAAGAAAAGTACCGCTATTCCCTCCTGCAGTAAGATGATAAAATAAAAGATGGAAATGAATTGTGATAAAATCCATGCTTTGTTGTAATCTTAGGAAAAACACGACATTTGATAAACATTCCATACTATATGAATCCAATAGTACAACCACGTCCAGACCAGTCATATAGGCCTGTCTGCATTGGTTTTGTTTTGTATAGATGATAACAATTATGTTCTGTACACCCTTAGTAGATCTGAGAAATCTTAAGGACCTTATCCTTTTCTATTCGTAATCTATGAATCACAAATATGTAAATGCCATTCTATAGCCCTTTTTGAAACTGTTCAATCAGAATTTCTAATGACCTTGTTTGGCGTTTTGAACCATGTCTCTAATTTTCTACTTATGCCAGCATCTAATGCCTCAAATATAGATGAGTATCCTCAATAAATATAACATGTTAGCATGAGCTGCTGCAATAGCTTCCTTATACATGCCGTATGGAAAAAAATAAATCTGTTGGCCTTACTCTTCTGCATTGTCCTTTCTATTCATCTTAGCCTAAGAGTTGGTTTACAGTTTTTATCCAATTAACATGGAAATCTACATGACAAATACCCCGTTATTCTCCATGAATATGTGAGTACTGTAATCACATCTAGCGAACTTGCACAATTCAATTTGGTATAGCAATTAGTTGTAAAATTGTTTAGTCTTGTACTGTAAATTGAGGACTTTAATTTTTTTGTTCGTTTTACATAATTATAGGCTAATACATTATTGGTGATTAACTATGATGCTACCTTTTATATCTCTTTTGATTGTACAGGTACTCCTCATTTAGTAGTCACAATTCAGACTGGCAACTTGGTTGTTAAATAAAGTGGTTGCTAAGTGTTTACAATCTTACTTCAGCTTTCCTTTCCTTCACAGACCTGTGAAGGTAATGAATGTGAGGATTGCTTGTAAAGTTACTTTTTCATCACCATAAATGCAAATTGCTAAATGAGGTAGTCAGTAATCAAGAACTACCTATATTGTCCTGTTTGTTTTGGTCAACTCCATAATTTATTATTATTATAGCATAGTCAGCCAGTGTTTACATAGAATATAGCATGTTTATCCAGCTATCAAGTCCTATCCAAGGATCAAAGAGCCTAGGTGGCGCAGTGGTTAGAGTGTTGAACTGCAGGCCACTTCTGCTGATTCAATCTAGCGGTTCAA
>JANHFL010001718.1:81101-113907 GCA_032468155.1 Oxyrhabdium leporinum | reverse complement strand
GACTCTGTAAACTGCTTAGAGAGGGCTGTAAAGCACTGTAAAGTGGTATATAAGTCTAAATGCTATTGCTATTGCTATTATATATTGCTCAAAGGGCCAGAGAATTTTGGGAGAAATTTAAAGCAAAGAGGTTCAAAATGAAATTATGGTTCAAAAATGTAAGAGGTTCAAAATGAAATTATGGAGGGAACTGATTGAAAAGTGATTAAAAATACATAAGTGAAATGTTGAAAAAGTGGTTGATACAGGCACAAGTTTTTCTAAGTTATTTGATTAATCATGGAATATACATTTTTAACATGGAAAATAAATGGGGTAAACTTCCCCAAGTTAAAATTTAATTACTTGAAAAAAGTTAAAACAAGCCATAATTTGCTTATAAGAAATCCACATTAGAAACAAAGGCACAAAATATTTGATTTGTAAAAATTAGGGAAAAGAATTTATTTTGGCAGGAACAAAAAAAAATTGAATGGAGTTGTTCTATATGTTAAGCCCAAATTAATAATTCCAATTTGTGGAGAAGGAAATTGCATTACAAGGACTTAAACTTTTGTTCTGGGGCTTTATGTGCCAAATGAAAATAAAGAGAATTTTTATAAACAACATATGGAACAATTGATAAACTTTTCAAATGAAAAGTGGTGACTGGTAGACTACTGGAATCGTCTGATTTCTCCATAGTTATAAAGAAAACCGGAGAAGAAAATAAAAAATACTCAAAATTACCGAAGACTTTCAATTTAATGGACAATTTAACTTTGGTTGACAAATGGAGACAAAAAAAAGGCAATTCTAGAGATTACACTTATTTTTCAAAAAGATATCACTATTCTTGTTTTCAAGAATAGATATTATATGGATTTTGAAAAATCTGGCCATCAGGACCTCTAAAGGATTCTATTAAAGACTTTTTCTAATCACAATCCAGTGAATTTGATTCTCAAAAGAAAATGTACACCTTTTAGATAGATATTTAGATAGATACTAAATGAAATATTACAGAAAGACTGGATAGTCAAAGACTATTAAAAGAAAATAACAGTAAGAACAACTTAAACAAAGGCACAGACTTAAGAACAGTTTGGGGTACAAGAAAAGCTATTACTGCAGTGCATCTTATACAATCCATGTGTGAATTGGGGAAAAAAAGAAAAGAAAATATAGGTGATTTTTACAAGAGATTAAAAGAAAGGATGAATTAAAGAAATATATGCATAACAAAACAATATGATTTTATTATGAAGTCTGATGGAAATTAGTGCTATTTACCCAGAATAAGTGTTTCATGGTTCCATGAGGAGGTATTTGATATAACCTTAGCCACCAAGGTTTGGACCCATTGCAATTTCTGTATTGCATTCTCATAGGAAGCTCAATGCAGTAATCTACAAGAATTGGATTATAATAGTCAGATAAGATCTGTCCAGCAAAGGAAATGATACGTTGTATTGGAACTGCTTTGTTGTGTGAGCATCCAGATGGATTGACTGCTGTTCCTGTATTGGTTTAATACAAAAGGAGGAACTTAGAATTTTCTAAGGATGCTCATCAGTATAGGCTTCTCCCTTCAAAACAGTCATTGGTTGCCCATGGCTCAAATATTTTATATCTTTCTTAAAATAAGCAATATTTGGTTATTTATTTCACCCTCTTTATACTTGTTTTTTGATTAACAAAGTTTATATTTTTCTAATGTTTAATATCTCATACAGGATTTTTTTTTCTCTCTTTCTGTTCTAAGTTGAAAGAAGACGAAGATTCAACATTAATGATCGTATTAAGGAATTAGGGATGCTGATTCCAAAAGCTAGTGATCTGTAAGTTCTAGTCAATGGTTCATATTTTCCTGTTGAAACTATATTTTATATCTTCCTTTAAAAAAACACACCAAACATCTTTAAATTTCAAATGGAAAATTCTCCAAATCAAATCCCTGCCTTTTAAAATGTGTGTTGCATGCTTTAATCATGTTGTGTTGGTCACCCTCTTAACTTCTTTTATTGTCCCTGTCAATACCTCTGGGGGATAATATAAGTTTGAAGGCTGACCTTCTACCATGCACCTACTCTTTCTTCCAGGAAAAAAAAATCTGTACCGAATAACTGTGGTTGGAGAGAAACAAAATGCAAAAGAAAAACCATTTTGAAGGAAACCACAGATATGGCTAATCTGTTTTTCCCTCAGGCCTGCATGCCCTGTGATTTTTTCTTTTTCATTTTGTAGTGAAGTATAAGCCTGCATTTGCACTGAGTATAGATAGAATGAGTTCTGAGTAACAATGCTGTAAAATGCCAAAATAGCAGCAAGGCCATATAAGAATAGCATCAGAAAGGAGCTCCAGTCTTGTGCTCCCTTAAATAGCCATTGGCTGAGTGAGGAGTGAAAGCTGCTCCTTCATATTTCACACACCAGAGCTCTTTGCTATGGAAAGCTTATAAACAAACTAACACAACAGACTACATTCAGATTTCAACAAGAGGGTTTGGTTAAAGATAGCATGTGATCAAGATGACATCTCATATGAATTTTAGATAAAAGGAACATTAGTCCTCCACATACATTAGTCCTATCATGTATTAGCTGTATGAAACAACTTTTGTTTAATTTCTTCAATGTAATATTATACTCAAAATCTGGATTATAATCTTTGAAATTTATGTGCTCCTCTGAATGGGATTTGTTTATCTGTCAGGACTGACTTTTGAAAACAGACTATCAAGCTTTAGTTGCAATGGCTATTTTTAGATTTTTAAATATGTATAAAACAAAGGGCTGATTGCTGCAATGAAGTAAACCACCTAATTTTTCACAATTTATGTGACATGGCCCTGCTTCGATCTGGATGGATTGTGGCTGCCATTTGCTAACCCCTAGTGTTTGTAGCCAGAATGAGGAACTGTGATTGTGAAAATGCACACTAGTTGGGAACCCTGGAGTTGTAATCCCAACACATCTGGAGAGGCTGGGTGAGGAAAGAGTGTTTCTGAGCAAGGACCTGGTAGCTAGAGAAGTTGAATCTGTACTAATTGGTAATGTTGGAAAAGACATTTAAAAATTATCTGGCACTCTAGAAAAAGAAAGCCATGTTGTAGCAGAAAAACAATGAAGTCTATAACGCTATGGCAAACCTTGCGGGTGGTACACACCACTGATTGTGAATGAATGAAGGAATGCATTTTAAAAATGCTAAAATCTTGCAAGACTGCCATATTTTACAAAATATCCAGCTACAACAAGCAATTTTTTAAATATATATTTTGATTTTAGCTTCCACGAGTGCTATCTAGTTGCTTTGTACATATCATGTGAGACATAGATGCTTCATCCCTTCAGTGTGTTCTGATGGAGGAAAAATTGTTCTGTGGCTCATATAAACATGCAATGTGGCTGATAATTGGCACAGTTTAATTTCTTCTGGGAATGTTGGTGCTATATTGTTTTATTGGTTCCTATGAGTTCTATATGACATCTATGAACTATATTATAATTGGATACATTTTTTGGTACCAATCTTGCTTTGTTTTCTGAGAGATTGCTTCATCCACCCAAGCTGATAAAGCAGCTTAAAAGTCTAGCAATTGGGGAGGTGGCACATCTGATCTAGAGAAGTCAAGTCATTTGACCATATAAAGTGTAATAAATTCTATATGAATTATTGGCTGTTTTGTCCGTTCATTTGAAAATCTCAAACAAAAATTAAACAGATTATGAGCAAGAGTGTTTCTAACTCTGGAAGTAATCTTTTGGAATGGCAATAGTTTTTTTTTCCTATGCTTTATTCCAGAGATGTGCGCTGGAACAAAGGGACAATCCTGAAGGCCTCTGTTGACTATATCAGAAGGATGCAGAAAGATTTGCAGAGATCACGAGATCTTGAGAATCATTCTCGGCATTTGGAAATGGCTAACAAGCAGCTTTGGCTTCGTATACAGGTGAACCCCATGTCTTGTACTTTTTACTGCCTGTGGTATTTTTATATGCTTGTAGAAACTGCTTTCTTTAATTATCTCACTGAAACGATTAGTTTAATTCTACTTCTATTTGGAAGTCTTGCTTCATGTTGTCATGCTAGAGAAAAACATAGAAGAGATTCAAAACATGGGCTACAAAGCCAATTCTTACAGTGATAGTCCTTTGTGTGCGCTCACTGATGAAATTCAGTGATTGCCTGAAAGTCATACCATGTGTTCTTTTTCAATCCAACATTGCTCTCACATGGTGATGTGGCATCCAAGATCGTTTTGTTGAAAAATAGTTTATGGAAATGCTTCATTTTCTTTCTCTATCCTGAACTTCAGGGGTGGGCAGACTCTGGGCTACACATGGTTCCAAGTGTCCTATTTTCAGTTCCTTAGCATCTGATTTTGCTGCTAAAAGTATGACCACTTTTGTTTTGTTTTCAAAAATAAAAGTGGAAATAGAAGTGAGATGCTCTGAAAGAAAAATTATTTTCAGCATACCCACCCCAAATAGTTCAAAATTGCACTGTTAAACTGTGACTGTTTGATCATCAAATGGGTGGAAATTGTGTAGAAGATTGGAAAACTGAATGGAAGACTGGAAGTGGGACAGTTTGCCACTCAGAATTAATATTAAAAATTAATAGCTATTCCCCTTTGGTGCTTTCACCTATTGGGAAGTTAGTTATGGCTTCTGAATTTAGAAAGTTGCCTACCCATGATTTACTCCACTTGGTGCAGGAAAACATTTAAAATGATTACTTACAGCATTTATAATCCAAATGCAAAATTAAACCAGTAAGGAAGAGATACAGAGCATGGCTTCTGAATTTTCTTCCCAGCTCCTTAATAGCACCTTCTTGCTAGTTCATGTGATCAGAAGGGAGGGAGACTTAAAAAGGGAAAAGTTGGCAACATTCTTGATTACTGCCCAATTATCTCTTCCATAGGGAAGCATTGGGGTTTTTCTCTGGATTTCCCCCCCTCCACAATCATAACCTTGACGTTTTGAACTTAGTCTTTCTTCTTTCAGCTTCTCTCTCTGTATTGAATTTGATCTTGTTCCATTCTGGTTTTGGAGAGTTATCCTGCTGACAACCTGAGTCTTGGACCCTGTAGATAAATTCTTTTCTTTTTTTTGCTAGATTGGAAAAGTAAAAAAATGGGAAAAATAACGCAGCTGTGTGTATTGTAAAATTTTCATTTGCTATATGGAGGTAAAGACTGTTGCTTATTGATCATACTATACTTATCCAGCATAGAAGGTCCCAAAGCTTGAATCATAGAGTTATTATTTATGGCACATTATGTATTCATAGTAGAACAGAGCAGAGGTGTGGTGGTGGTTGTGATTATACATCCTATGCTTTTCTTTTGTAAGAATTCTTTATTTTGGTGCTTTGTCCTCAAGGAACTGGAGATGCAGGCTCGAGTCCATGGGTTACCAACCACGTCACCTTCTGGCACGAACATGGCTGAACTAGCTCAGCATATGGTGAAGCAAGAAACTTCTGGAGAGGAGGGGACAGCAGAGCTCTTACAGCAGCCACAACTCCAAGCTGAACAGGAAGCTCAGCACCTGCCTCCCTTTGCTCCTCCTCCTCCTCCTCCTCAGTCTCCTTATCATCAGCTGGACTTTACCCATAGCCTGAGCTTTGATGACAGTTGTAGAGGTTTCCATGACCCGCTGGACCCTAGCCAAAATGTCTCTTTTCCCTCCTTGTCCAAGAAGGAGTTAGACTTGATGCTGATGGAGGATACTATGCTTCCTGTGGCTTCTGACCCCCTGTTTTCCACTGTGTCACCAGAGGCTTCAAAGGCTAGCAGTCGGAGAAGCAGCTTCAGCATGGAAGACAATGATATGCTGTGAACAGAAGCCCTCCAGGCAGATTAGGAATTCAATATTGTTTATTTGCAAAGTGAAAATTCTTCATTTGACTTATCTGTTTAGAATTCCTCAAAGACCTACGAGGCTAATAAGAAATGGATCCTGAATCAGAGATGGTTTGTGTTCTGGTGGGAATGGGAAAATCCTTAGCACGAAGGTTTGTCCACAGTCTTTGAAATGTTAATCCCTCACTTTCTCCTCTGCCTTCATTTGCCAAAGGTGAACAATCTGTCCTCATCTTCCATGACTGCATGATGAATATGGTCAGTCTGATTCCTGCAGACCTCTCCTGTGTCCTGTGCTCTTCAAACCCCAGCCCCATAAAGCCAGTTATAATGTTTTCACAACAATATGATTATGAACCACCCCAGACATCCAGGTAGCTGTGTGCGCTTTTTGAAAAGCAGCTTTAATCAAGATTTGGCATTTGAATGTCCAGTAAATAACTTAAGGTCAACTGTGTCTGTTCCCACCTTTTGATCTATTATTAACAGGCCAGTGGGAGTATCTTCTTCAAGTGTGCTTTCACACTGGAGTTCTTTTTTGCATTAAACAGGAACACTCAATATATTCTTTAATGGGATGGGGGATGTCACTAGTTAACTCCGAGTAATGATGGATGGTGATTTTTAATCCTTTGAGAAAGGAAAGAGAGTGTAATAACATTCACAGAACCTTTTTAATGTTTTCAATTTCAATTTAGGTTGGGATACAACAGCCTTAATTAATGATTTGCACTTTGTTAGACCTTGAGAGTTTTTACCTAAATTTTGGCTTGGGCCTCTCCACTGCTTTTTCTGAATCTTTTTTGGTTATCAATCCTTGACAGCTTAATGGCCATACAGGAATAGAAATGTATGAGCATCTGGAGGCATTTGAAGAGCTTTTACTGCCACCAGTCATCCAAGAGACTGGGCAAATCGTTTTGCTAATTTGAACTAGATTTTATTTCTCTTTTTGTTGGTTTTTGCTTTTCAGTGGAAGAAGTGGGTGGTCTGATAGGTTGGTAGTGTTTTTGTATTTGAGAAGTATCAAGTGATATTATTTGATTAAATTAAGCTTGTTAGTCTATTCTGTTCCTCTTAAGGATCCAGCTTGTATGATTTAAAGTCCTATTACTTTGTTTCTGAATTTAGGCTGTGGAGAAACATAGATGAATGTATACTTTAAATGTAAAGTCCACTTAATATAATTATTGAAGGGTTTAAAGTAGAGCAGTCATAGCTCATTAGTAAAACACAAAGGATACATGCATAAGAGCCCAGGTTTCATTACCACTATTTCCAAATAAATTTATCTTGTAACAGATAGTAGGACTGGAGATCCAGTATAAATCAAAGCAGATGACACCTAGGCCACATCCACACAGTTGCTTTGCCCTTTCATCTGTAGCAAAGCCAGCTGTAAATCTTGCTGCCTTAATTCTTGCTATCCCCATATCCTTATACTCCATACATAACAGTTCTGTGTTGCAGTGCTGAAATACATCAGTTTGTTCTAAAGACTGTGATTGATGGCTCCGATATTCCAGCCCTGATCATTTCCATCAAATGGGAAACATCTTCCACTTGGCATGCATAATACTCTGATTACTCCATGTGCTGATTTCCCCCCCTTTTTTTCTTTTTTATCACACTCTTGACTGAATGAACATTTCTGTATTTCTTGAAATTATGGATGGATGGTTCAACTATCAACCACTAGATGACAATAGTAAATACTTTTTGTACTGCTTATCTGCCATCAAGTGATTGCCCAGATTGCACAACTACTGGGCCAATGCTGTTGAAACCTTAAAGTTTGAGAAAGGTATTTTGTTATGGGAATTGATATAGGAGCTTAGAAGCCAGGTCTTCTAAGACCAAAAGTCACTAGAAATAGAATTCCTTCCCAGGCAGGCTACAGAAATACAAATGGAGGATCATTTCAGTTGCAATTCTAAGATGTCGTGTACATCATGTATCTTATATAACTTTCACATAGTATTTGGAAGCAGAATAGAACGCCAAAGCTTAACAAGATACCAATTATTATCTCTCCTTCCCAGTTACCCTAAAATTCAAATCTTTGTGTTAATAGAAGGAGATACCATCCATCAATGCGATCTTGGGGTACTATACACCCTTGAGCTAGCACTGTTGGAATGATTAGTGAGCTATCTGTAGAGGCCATAGGGAATGTGCCTCTGCGTTGAAGGGAAGGAGGAAGGAAGAACTGCTACAAAGGTAAGAGGGGCTTGAGCTCGGGCCAAGAAAATAACTTGAGAAGGTATCTCAGGCAAGACCCTTATTCGTTCACATGAAGATAAAGTGAGGGAGAGGAAACACATTCAGACTTGCAAGATTCAGTTGTAAAAGGTCTGGCGATAAAAGTAGTCTTGACCTATATTGCTTTGGTTACTTAATCTGGTCTCCCTTATTGGGCTGATGTTATGCTTGCACCGAAACAAGGATACTATGTGGATTTGTTCCTAGAAAAACTGCTAGTCTAACAATCTCAGTATGTTCTGTCTCCTAGAATGTGGTACTTGTAGCTTTTTAGTACATTTTTTTGCATAGTCAAAAGTTTCTCATTGAACTTTTTTTTTTGAGTCATTATTGCAACCGTTGTAATTCTCTTGTTTCTTAATAGCAAGCATGTGTTGATCTGCATTTAATAGAAACAAAGAGAGTGGATACTTTGATTCAGGAAGAAACAGTATGATAGGAAAACCAAGGGTTTTTTTTAAAAAGACTTTTTATATTATTATTATGGTTGGTCACACAGCCAGATATTTACACTGGATTTGGCATTTTTATCCAACTATTCAGTTTATTATTATTTTATTCTTTGGAATTTGTACACTCCTTGCTCTGTATCTCTAACATGTGCATTCTCATCTAAATATATATCTCTAGTTTTTTAGGGATGGATGGAGAGCTCGATATTTATATGAGCACCTAAGTGCAGCAGAAAAATTATATAGCCTCCAAAAAATGAAAACATTACCTTCATCTTGGAAATTAACCAAATGCTATCAGCTAGGAAAAGACACTGCAGAATCAATTGTCACTAATTCCATTGTAAACAAAATCTAATATATGCTTGTGTGATGGTTGCAAGCAGGTTTCATGTAATAGTCACAAACTGACACAACGGAAGTTCAAATGTAATGTTAGAAAGTAGTCACAGAAAGAATAGTGGAAGCTTGGAAACAACTTTCAGTGGAGGTAATGAGTTAGTTATCAGTAGCTGAGCTTAAACATGGTTGGGATAAACATGTCTCCATCATCTGACAAAAATAAAAAAATAAAAAAACTCAAAAGGGCAGACTGGATGGACCACTAGGTCTTTCTCTGCCATCAGTTTTCTGTGTTTTTAACACATTACATGTAGGCCAGGGAGATTAGAGAAGAGAGTCTATTGTTTTAACTGAGAAATACCTGCTGAATTTTGCCAATAACATAATTTAAGGGAGGGCTTGATGACCCATATGACTGGAATATTTTCAGTTCTGTGGGTTTGGATAGTATCAGTGATAATTTTGCATTAAAATATCTGTGTTGTGAAAATATTTAAGCCTTTTATGCCAAAGCATTTTCTGTAAAGTTATGCAAGATTGCCATTTGCTCTGTTATTTCTTTTCTAATGTACTTTAGTTTTAACCCAGAATACTTAAGGCTAGGGAGCCCAATGTTTCTATGTGGCCATATGTGAAATATGCCTTCATGTGACATTTCGGAATCTTTGGTAACTGAGAAAACTGAGAAGTGAATGGGAGACATTCAGAGACTTTGATCAACAGATTTTAGATAAGGTGCAACTTTACTCTGTGGAGGAATTTTCCTTTGGTATATTGTGGCAGTCTTGCAACCTTCCTCAATATGATGTCTTCAGGTTATGCTAAGTTAACAAATCCTTCAATTCTCATCCAGCATGATTACATCAAGCAGTTTGGAGAAGCCTGCATAGGTATTATAGGCATCTCTTGGCAGCATATCAAACTTTCTTCCTCTCTATACCTCATTGTTATTTCCCATTGTAGTATATTTTTCTTCCTTAAGGTCTGCACGTCCATTTAAACCACCCCATCTTCTAAAAAACATTTCAGTTAGTTCAGACAAACAGTTTCTTACTGTTTAGCACCAAGGACTCCACAGGATTACTACTTCCCTTTTCTATTAAGGAAGACTTTAGGAAGCAGTTTAGAGGTTGGACTTGTAATGATTTTAGTCATATAGGAAGACACTTGTTCAATCATGTGGCACCAAATCCAATTTAATTTTAGATTGTTTTGCAATCAGAGGTGGCATAATAGGAAGTTCATTACTTTATAAGGCAGTATCAGAATCAGAATAACAGAGTTGGGGAAGGGACTGTAGAGGTTTTCTAGCCCAACCCACTGTTCAATCAGGAGACTCGATATCATTTCAGTCTCTTCTTGAAAACTTTCAGTGATAGAGTATTATATTTATATATGTATTTTATCATTCATGGAATCATTAAAAAAGTATAACTAGGTGGTATTCTAGGCTTTCAGTATCGGGATTTCTATGTTCCATTGTGTGCTAACAGATTCAGGTATTTAAAATATATATCTCATAGAAATTTTGCTATACATTTATATGAAGTGCCCATGGTCATTCTATAAATTCACTGTAGATCCTCTGAGAGGCTGTGTTTGTATAATCATGAGCTAGAGAGGGAATAGACAAATAGCGCCATTTTTATAACAACATGTATGGCAAATTGGATGGATCTGATTAGTGCTTATCTACAGTAAAGGACATCCTTGGAGCCTTGTGCCCACTGCCTATGAAAATAAGTTAATTTACGCAGGATAACTGAAGTTTCGAATTAGTGTAATGTAATAACCTAATGTATATTTCAGTCACCTCATTCATGATAAACAACACTGAATGTGAATTTCTACAAGAATATTTTTTCATACAAGGAATGTACTAAAAGTTATATTGTTGTACTTCTAATTCATATCAGACAGTATTTTTAAAAAAAACTGAATAAGAAAAATGAATAACTCATTGAAAGTGGTTTGGGATTTTGGGGTTGACTGCAAATATTCCATTTTAGTATTTCATGATGCATTGGGTCATCCTTTCAGAGATACTTGCTTACCTAAACAGAGAAACAGTATGACCATGGATGGGCAGAAAAGCAGAGGGAACAGCAGAAATTTCCAACTTCCTGTCTGTTTTCCCGCTGATGTTGTGGGAAGCTGGAAATCACTCCTCCTCCTTGGCTGACCCTCAGAATTGACTGCCACGTGCACCTCTGCTCCCTATCCCAGCATATCCCAAAGGGTCCCCTCCCTCCAGGGAGGAAGAGGGCTCCCCGGTTGATTGCCAGTTCCTTCCAGTCAGCCATACCTTGCCAGTAGCATCCAAATCACTCCCGCCTCCTTCCCTTGCTGCCAATTCCTATTAAGAAATTTCAGATTTTAGCCTGGGTTCCAAAGCAGCCAATTGCCACTTGCCTGTTGGCCCTTGCCACCGGTTAATTGGGTGCAGGGGCTAGAGGAAAGTGGGAAAGAGAGTGGGGATCCAGCCCTCTCATCTTCACTTGTACCATACAATTTATAAGTTTCTGCTAAGTGTGGTTGTTACACATAGTGGCGCTGAAGCAGCCACAACTTCCCCAAATTTCAATCCAACAGTAGTCATGAGTCCTGGCATTCTGTAAGTTAACCCATTTGAATTACCTTGGTTCAATAATTGTTGCCATGTATCTTCCAATTTTGCCCAATTGGAAGTTACATACAAATAGACGCAAGAGTTTTAGTAGTGCATAGATGTTATGTGGTGCTTCTGCAAATACATTGTGTAATTATGTAAACATGTATTGTGCAGTGTGTATCACTGATTTCCAAGATTCGTTCCTCAGAAAGCCTTAAAACACTTGTTTTCCTCAGGATTAAAAACTTTTTATAACTCTTCCTTGTACAAGTCATAAAAGTGATATAATTTGTGAAACAAAACATTGAAACCTAGGTCAAAGATTTGTATATTCTCTTCCCGTACCACTAGGCTAGCATGCACCATAAGGAAGTATATACTTTGAGTACATACTGTTGTTGTGTTAGAAATCACAAGGGCTTAATATAAATGGATGACATGCATATTGTGTGTAGATCCTAACTGGAGCAGAGAGAATATTTTTCACTTTGAGAATTGGGAGGGGGGAATCCTTATATGAGAATTAATCATATTTTTTGTTGTTAAAAAAAGTTACTTTAAGAAAAAGGAAAAGAAAAAAAATGCACTGTGCTCTGATTCTGAAATGTTACTACTGTTTTATAAATAAATGTTTAAAGTAATGGACTGGAACAGAGGAGAAACAATCATTAAATTTATTTATTTAATATCAGTTGATATAGTATTTGCCTGCTTTGGAGTTGGAGGAGTTCATTAATGCATTAATACCACTTCCATTATAAATTTGCTTCTTACCACTGAAAGATAATGTCCCATTTGGTATAAGGAAGATGGTACCTTTCGTAAACATATTTTTCCCAATGATTTTGGTTTTCTTTGTGTGTCACAATAACATGGAAGAGAAAAATAGTAGTATTTGTAATAAATCCTGAAAAGAACTATATTGTTATCCCTAAATGCTGCTATTTTAGGAAAAAGCAATACTTGAACAATGAGCTCATTTTGGTCTGAGAAAAGATATGATTGTTAGAAAACTGAGTAAAGAATGCTCCAGTTACAGCAAGCTTCTTTTTCTTCAAAATACTGTACTTCTCTTGATTTTTGGACACTTATCAAACTACATACTTTGCCTAATGAAAAAGACCATAGAAATATTCTGGACTACTTTCAATATTTTTGAACTGGAAAATATTTTAACATTATATTAACCCTAAGGAGCAGGGTAGATTAGATTGTGGTTCAAAAATTTAGGATAAATGTATCATTTTCAGTTTTAGACTTAATCACATCCAATTGCTGTGCATGTGCATCTCTTTGTCTCCTAAGTGAGAGGTTTTCATTTTAGCCAAGGAGGCAATAATCAAGATCAGGGGTGTCAAACTCAATTTCATTGAGGGCTGCATCAGGTTTGTTTGACCTTGGGGGGGGGGGCTGGGCATGGCTAGGGTAGCATGGTCAGCATGACATCACTTGTGTTGGGGGGCACTTGTGGTGGCCGAAGCACTCTGCCAGCAAAAATGGGCTCCCGAGCTCTGTTTTCGGCTGCGATGGCCTCCTGCAACCCTCTGCCAACAAAAACGGAGCTCAGGGGGCCATGGCTCTCGCAAGCTCCATTTTTGCTGGCAGAGGGTTGCAGGAGGCCATTCCAGCTGAAAATGGAGCTCGGGAGGGCCACAGGTGGCCTTTGCGAGCTCCGTTTTTTCCGGCAGAGGCACTGCAGACTGGTCCTTCACTATTTCCAGGGCAGCCTTCCAGGCCAGATCTAAGTACTCCATAGGCTGGATCTGGTCCCCGGGCCTTGACTTTGACACTCCAGCTCAAGATGGTCTTCTTACATTAAGTGGCAAAGTGAGAATCATTTTAAAAAGTAAAGCAAGGAAAATAGTCCTTTATACCTGTAACTGTTAATAGTGGTTAAAAATTGGGCTTGGTGTAGGGCATGGGTGTCAAACTTGCAGCATCACGTTACTGTCATGTGACGTATTGCGGCATTTTTTCTGTTCGTGGAGCTGGGGTGGGCGTGGCCTGCATGTGACACATCTGGTCCGTGGGCCTCCAGTTTGACACCCCTGGTCTAGGGGGATGATTCAAATGCAGCCATAATCATGAAAACTAGATGACTTTGAACTAATCAGTCTCTTAGCCCAATCTTACAGGGTGGGTGCTATAGAGATAAACAAAAACCCTCACTTCAAATCTAACAAATGAAAAAACTTGGTAAATCTACTTTGAGCCACCTTCAAAATGGTACCTGCCCTGGGAGTTCCCCTCTTTCCATTTTCCGGGACCACCAAGGGATCAGACTGATTCAGCTCATTGTTAATAGCAGCTGGAAACCAATGACCTGCATGGAGCATTTGGAGAGAAGGAGAGCTTCCAGATTTTCTTCTTTCAGTCTAGCGCACAATATTGAGCAAAATGCTTGTTGTTTCCCTCCCGGTGTTTGGCTTATAACTGATGAAGAGCAGGAAGTCAGCATTGACAAAGGTCCTCCTCAAGGAAGAGGAGGGGAAAGAGGAAGGAGGGGTATCTGACTGTGCAGTATGTGAGTAGGGACAGGTGTGTCCCTCTCTGTCACACCTGTATTTCTGAACCACAAATTTTATTTAACACTATGATTAAAAGCTCCCAAAAGATTTTTTTTTAATTGAGTGAATGTGAATGAAATGGCAAATGCAGTTCAATGTAAGCAAATACAAAAGAATACTTATTTGTGTGTGCACACACAAAATTCTAGGCATCATGTATATACCTTAATGGCATCAGCGCCGTAGTAACCATCAGGAGAGGAAACTTATGGTCACTGTAAATAGCTTAATGAAAATATCATGACAGTTTGCAGCTTCTATTTAAACAAGTCAGAGTCTGTGTTTGAAATAATTAGAAAGGGAATTACAAATCAACAGGCAAAATAGAATTACTCTTACATAATTATGTGGTATTGCTTTGAAAGTGCTGTTTACAGTGTTGTTCATCAAGCACTGCAACAAAAAGATGCATAATATGCCCTACATAATAAGCCGAAATGATTAGTGTACTAAAGCAGCTGGTCCAGAAAGAAAGACAACCTCACCTGGGAATTTTGAGCTTGAAATGAAGATGGACAAAACGTAATAAGATTGAAGTATCCAGTATAAGGAAATTGTATGTACAGAGAAGTTTTAAAACTTAGGTCTAGATACAAGAAGTTAATACCTATTGAAACTAAATGGAGAAATTCAGAATTCAGAACTGATAAAAGTTGCTTCTTCACACAACAAATACTTAAATGTTACTGTCACCAGATATGGTGAAGCCCAATTTAGACAGGTTTAAAAAACTCAGAGGACTGGACTATCTTGGCAGGATTCAACCTTTGTTAAGTGCTCTTCCAATCTCAAGAACTTTATCACCACGTTTATCACTTTATTGATTTATAACATTTTAGTTTGGTTTTGCTGAAAGATAAAGTTGTAAAACTATAAAACAAATGAATAAAATCAATAAAATAGTTAGAACGCTAAAATAGGATTATTATAACCATGAAAGAAGTTCATAAAATGAAATAATAATATAAGCTCAGTCAAAATCAAGAGAAACAGACATATTTGTGTAGATACTAAAATTCTTAAACTTGGTGCCCATTATGAATGGACAGGAAGGGAATTCTACAATCAGAACATTTGCATCGTGAATATGCTTTCTTGGGTTATTGCATAACAAAAAATCAGCAAATGCCATATCTTGAAGGATAGATCAGGCACAACTTACAGTATAGAAGGGTAGTGCCTTAAAGAGGGCCTCTTTATATACACCAATCCTCTGGATCTTTAACTTTCTCAATTTATTTATGGTGCCAATCCAGTTGGCATATGTTTGTTCTTCACCAACCAACCAACCAAAAGATAAATGCCTGCTTTTGGACCTTGTTTGTGGTCTCTTAGTTAGCTTTTATAGTAGCAAATGTTCTTTTATGCCCATTATTTAGTTTCATAAATCCTCCATGCTGCATGTGTTTGTTTACAAATAGTTAATAAATAAGACATTTAAAAATCCTTTCCTGTTACTTCATCAGATGAAGAGATTGATGGGGGGAAACCCAGCCTGTGATAACGTGGCAGGAGAGGCAAGTAGGTCTGCAATGTGAAATAATTTGTAAAATGTTGCTGTCTTTGTTGATGCCATAACTGAATATTTTTTCTTGGGAAGTCTTGAAATTAGCACGAGTTTATACGCTTTAAGAAAATTGTGCTTATGGACTAAGAGCACCAGATGGTGCTGTTGGCATGGCATCCAGGAGTTTTTAACTGCCATCTGGTTTCAAGATTAGAATTTTCCTTTATTCACATTTCAGTATAATTTTGCTGTACTGAATCTTCTGCACAGCATATCAAATTGGCATACTAGTACTTGCCATTCCTTGCACTTTCAAAAAGAAAGAAGTGCAAACAAGTATTGAAACTGCTTTATTACAGGTTGGTTATGTAGCAAATGCGTTTCTATTTCTCCCTTTTTAACATTTTAAAAGATAAATCCAAATCCTACAGAAGTTAATAGAAGGGTTGGAGTGGGGAGGCAACTATCAGAATGATCAATAATTAACCAAATACAACCTTAAGAAAAATAGCTGAAGAGTGATTTAGGTTAGTAATTCCATATACAATATGTTTACTCAAAAGTAAGCCCTGTTGGATTTAATTAAGATTGTTTCCAGGGAAAAAAATTATAGGCTTGAATGAATTTGAATATCATATTTTAGATGAAGTGATCAAGCTATGGCTGGAATCCTATAGGTACTTTTTTGGAGCAAGCTAATTAAAGCCACTAAAGCCTTATAAAACTATTGCTTACCTTGTTTCTGTCTAGAGCTGTTCAATCGAGTATAATCTAAAATACATACCAGAAGACACTAGTTTAGGAAGCACTTATTGGCATGATTGATTATGAGGAATCTTTGAAAGCACCATGCCAATGTTAAGTAGTAAAGTATATCAGTTTAAGGATGAATTCCAGAATATAGTAAAAACTCTGAGGCATTCCAGACAAATGGAATGAAATCTTGTGATCCTACAATTGAAATGAAATCAGGCTTGGAGGCCTGATTCCTTAAATTATGGGAATGATCTTGTTTAATTCTTCAAGTCTGCAAGTAAAGGAAGAAAACTGAGACTCAATCATAATTTCCAGTTATTGGTCAACAAATTAGCAGAGAAATGCCTGAGCTATTTATTGCTCAGTATTGGTGAAAAACTGGGATGCATCACCCTGTCTAACAAGGTTCTATTGTTATGCAAACCTCCCTCCTCAAAAAAAGCTAAAAGAAACTATATTTCAAGCATTTTTCTTTCTGCTCCTAGTGTTAAGCTTCTGTACCTCAGTGCTTTTGTTCAATGGCGCATTCAGCCTGTCACATTAGAATAGTGGGAAGTGCAAGACAATGAATGTGTGACATCTCTACAAGTAGCCACATTACTCATAAAACAGGATATAGCAACATGCAACTACAATGACACTCACTGCTTGTAGATAGAAGTTCCCCATTAATACAAGCACTGCAACTTCAGCAGCAGGAAATCAGGACAAAGCACAGAGAGAAGCACTTAGTAATGGCCCATTCCAATGGGTGGAATTTTAGGAGCAAATTAAAATACAATGCTTTAAGGGATAGCTAGTGTCAGCATCCCATGGTAAGGATAATGATGGGAGTCATGAATGCCTCTTGCAGGTAATTTAGTACATGGGCCATGATGTCATCATATAATACACATTACCCACACCTAACATAAGCATATTAAAAAAGCCCTGCTAAGATTTACCAAAGACTTACAATTTTCCTCCAATTATGGTAAACCAAACATTTTAATTACATTAAATTACATTAGTATCCCTCTTATTGTGTTCCAAACACTTGTGAAGACGTTCACAAGGATATTATTACTTTAGTATCCCTCTTGTGTTCCTCGGTACTTTACATCTAAAGAAATAATACTGTGGATACTGGTAGTAATATATAACTTTCCAAACCAGTAGTCATTGATTATGTTCATAATCTCTGAACCCGATGGAAAATAAGGATGCAATTTAGTGAACTGCTCGGCAGAGGACAGGGATCACAGCTGCTGACTTAGCTAATTATGTAAAGCAGTTGTTAACAGCAGAGATAGAGGCAAGCATGGAAAGAAAAGATAAATATTGAGTAATAAAGAAGAAAAGCTGGAAAGCCCAAAAGGCAAGGCAAGATACCAAACAAAGAGGTAGTCGTGGAGGTGGGGGAACTAAGATGGGGAAAAAGTAGCAATTTCTGAAATTAGCTCTCATCTTGTGACAGGCCTTAACCCTTCTGGTTTAATCCTATGGCCCAAAAATGCCATACAGAGGCAAGAAAAGAATTCAGGCCAGCCCCAGTAATGATACTGGGATCCATAAATCCAACAAAACAGACAAACAGATGAGGATTGTTTCCTATTTCCCTACCGCAAAGACAACAAAAATGTAAGTACCAAATTACAGCTTCAGGACCCCTTTCATTTCAAAAATGATGACACAAAGAACCTGGTAACAAGACAAACCTCCGCTTGACTCCCAAAATACTCAGCCCAAATCACTCTGGAATGAGTTTCCTAAACTCCCCCGTCCCAACTACTCATTCAATATTTTCATGTGGTCTGCCTTTTTCTGAAAAATCTGATCTTTATACGCAACAGCTAAGAGACATTGCAGTTACCTCAGTTTTCAATAAGCCCTTGATCTGCAAATCCCCCATGGCAATCGTGGTTAAAATGATAGTAGAATCCGACCATGTTTGAATTCTGGTAGCCTGTCCCATGATGTCAATAACGCATCTGGACAGCCAGCTACTTCTGTGCGCTATGGAAAAAACTTCCCAGAAATCCATCAGGAACAACCGCAAACTTATTGTGACCTTCCTATCTTAGGTCCCAAACCACAAAAGCAGAAAAAAATTATTTGAAAGATTTTCACTACTTACCCAGCTCAAGAAATGTTAAACGCATCATTTTGAGTTACAAGCCATTTCTTTTTCCAGACTCACACAAATGATCAAATTCTTATGGCAGACTCACCACATCCAAACTGTCAAGAGTTTTCTGAGAAGGAGTTAGTCTGTTCTATAAAGATAATGATAAAATAAAATTCTAATTTTCAGTAAGAAAAATAAAATAAAACTTGTGCTATACATTTTAAGTTTTAGTAATATTGTAGTATGGTATGAAAAAGAAGAGACTCTTTGCTTGCTCTTATATGACCACAAAGAGAAAGGAGTAGAGCAATTAATTAATTAATTAATTGCTGTATAATGTCAAGGAAAGAAACTAACAATGTTTATAAATATGTCAAAAAGATATGATTTATGTGACTCAAATTATATATTATATACTACTTTGGACATATTAACCCACAATTGCTTAGAAATGAGATGGGCAGCAAATAAATTTAATCAATAAAAATAAAATATTAAATGAAGATCTACCTCTCTGGAGGGGGAACTAATGCTGGGAAAATTGGAAGGAAAGAGCGGAAGAGGACAACTATAGCAAGGTGAATGGACTTACACTGGTGAAGGGTGCACCAGGTTAGGGACAGATCATTATGAGACCAGGTTAGGGACAGATCATTATGAGAATATCTATATATTCGCTAGGAGTTGAAACCAACTTGATGGCCTTGATTATTAAACAATCAATAGTTCTACCAAAAGATTCAGAATTCTAGAAAAACTGTTGAGTTCTCTGTTAAGGTAATGTGTTCATTAAAGTCAGAGTGCTGAAAGTATGCAGCTAATACAAGTTCACTCTTTACAAAGCCGCAGAGATGGTAAGGCAATCTGAACTGTTTAAAGCAAAATAGGTTCAGGATATGGTGTGGAATATTTATTAATTTTTATTCTATAAACTCTAGATGCTATTATTGCAAATATTTGAAAAACAGACTCCCACCTAGTAGATTTACCTATACATGAATGGGGAATTCATAACCCTAACTTTGGGCAATGATTTTTTAAAAACAGGATTACCAGTATTACTGCCCAGGACAAATCACATATTATGGGAAAATATTACTAAAATACTAAAGATCACTCACATTCACACAAAATAGGAAAGAATTAGTCACTTCTCTCTGAGGATACATAGCTGGTCAGCTTCTTTTGAGCAACTCCATATTCAGAGCATCTGTCTACTTGAGCAAACTTTTCACACGTATGACTGTTCTATTTTTCTTTGATCAGTTGAGATTGCCTTACCGTCTCTGTGGCTTTATAAAGAGTGAACCTGTATTAGGTACATACTATGAATTCAAAGTTCCTCTATTAAGATTCTGACTCAAGTGGAAGCCAAGATGAATGCAAACTGCACAAAAAGGTTTTTTTTTCTTGTAGTGATCTGGATAGCAGATATGGATCTGTACAGGTTTCTGATATTGCTGGAATGATGTCCGCTGGGGTAATGCTGAATTTGAACACACTTATAGTGATTAATACCCGTAATATCTGAATAAGACTAATGATTCACTGAAATCTAGTTTTAGTCAACCTCTCTGGAGAAAGAGGGAACGAGTCTGCTCCATCTTCTGAAGACAGGTTTCAGATACTTGAAGACTGCTATGATGTCTCCCTTAATTTTCCTCTTCAGTTTGCACATATCAGATTCTTCCAAATATTTCCAAGGATATAATTTTACCCTTTTTTAAAAGGTAAGGTGATTTCACTGTGGGAGAGAGAGAGAGAAAGAGAAGAGTCTCATAAAAGATACAATGCAGGCTTCCGGATATACTGACAGTTAAATTATGGGGGTGGGGATTGAAAGTGTGTATTAAGAGCATTACTTTATACTATCTTACAATAATCACAGATACAGGTGTTCCTGAGGAATAATTATAAATTATTTTAAATGCAATGGAAGCTTTGACTATTGTAGCTCTAAATGGCCCCACTAGGCATTCCTTCTTGCCAAAACCTTCTGAATATTGTAGGAAGTCTTTCTAATCATACAGATTTTTGCTGAGACAGGATGAGTATTACCGTTCTTCCTTTTCTAATTAAGGGGATATTCAGCATGTTACCATGCATAGGATACCAAAATGGGGAAGGGTTTGATAGCTAAGGAAGGAACTATTCAAAAAACCTTCTGCTCTGTAATCACTCTCCCTTCAGCCTAAACCAGGAGGCTGTGCATGGATGTTTTTCTCATTGTCTTGGAATCACCAATGCACCCTTGCCTCGTGAAGCAAGATCTTGCGAAGGGATTCATACTGAGAGCCAGTGAGAAAGAAGGCCAGGAGGACAGCTTGTCATGGACTTCAAACTCAAGTGGGTCTCCTATTAGACATTTCCTCTTTCTGATTTCTTATGTTGTTCTGTGTGAGACCAATTCTTTTAGTCGACATGGCGAGGGACCTCAAAACCTGGAAATGACCTGGGACTCTGTGAAGTTCTAAGAGGGCCACTAGTCACTTGGCATCTAGATTACTGTAATACTGTAATATGGGACTTTCCTTGAAATGTATTCAAGAAAAAAAAGTAACATCAGCATAAGGTCATGATGATGTCTGGACTAACTGTACCCTTTTATGCATATGGAAGGTGAACAAAAAGTTAAAGTTGAAGCACCAATGGTTGTAGGTTCACACAGTTATCTGTAGCTACAGCTTGAGAAAGTATATTCTCCAGAAATAACATTATTTGGTGCTAACTTTTTAAAAAGACATCAGTAGAGTTATCTAGTGTCGCAGATTTAAAGCAGTAATTCTTAATATATCTAGATCCTAATTCACTGTGATTTTCCATACTGAAATTCATTGGTGATTAATGATGTTCCACCTGGTCAGTCAAAACATACATACAAAACGTATCTGCTTCATATGTTTTGCAATTCACTATTTTGCATAAATAAAGAATGTGATTAATACTTTTTAAGGTTCTGACAGAGTGGAGAAATATATAGAAATATATTATGGAAAGGACAGAACTACTATCAGAACATGAATCAGTGTTTCTAAGCTTTGGGTAGTGATGAGAGTCCCTATAAATGAGAAATAATTGGATTGTAATATTGTAACATTGGCTGATGCCATGCTCTAAGAAAAAAGTGGGACCTAGAAATTCCTTTTTAAATTTTAAGTTGTGTAACTAGAGGAAAACATCATTTTCATATACTAACCCTAAAAAAGGAAGATAGTATGCACTGAATATTGTTCTTTTTATATAACTTAAATGCACACTTGATTTGAGAATATGAAAAGGATTGTGTGTTAGATTAGGCCAAAGGCGGTAATGGAAAGTAGTGGACAACAGGTGAACAATGGGTTGAAAAGCAACACTGAAATAATAATGACATTAGGGCTGTTCCTGCAGTTTCCCTGGTATAGGTTTATCTCTTTATTATGTGTTATATTTATGTAATGCTTTTCCTTCAGGAACTTATGGTACCACTTATAGCACATTCCTTCAGTTTTTACCCATAACAATGTGAGATAGGTTGGACTGAATGTTCCAAAGTTATCCAGTGAGCTTTTGTTGCTGAGGCTGGATTTGATTTTGAAATCTTCTGGATCCTAGTCCAACATATTACCTATTACATTACACTGTTTGACTTGGGATTTAAAATGTTGACACCAGTTTGCTATGCAGACTTTGAAGAAATGGGATAGGAAGAGAATTGATGTGTTTGAACTTAATGCCCTAGAAGACTCCTGAAAATAACCAAGGATGGATAACCAAGAAAAAAAACACATACATTTTTTAAAAAACTCAGGTTCAAATTATCCTACTTCAGACACATTACACCAAACTTTTGCAGAAGAACTTTTGCTTTCACTTGAGTAAAGTATCTGAGGCCACTATCTGCAAAAGACATTGGAATATTCTCATCAACTCCCTTCTGTATATGAGACATACTTCTCATGTCCTTAGTTGATATACTTGTCTCATCACCAAAATTATTATAATAGGAGTTAATCACAACACATTCCATGTACATCAGGACTGGCATCTAAAGTATCTATTGAATGAGGAATTGAATGATGACACTTCTTAAGACTGGACAGAACTGATTAAACACACATTGATAATCCTCTTTGTGAGATTTGGCAATGGACATAGGGAAGTTACTGTGAAGAATAGTTTGACAACTATGTAAGTTGATCATTTATACATTGACAAACAAGAGAAAAAGACAACTGCTTGGCATAATATTTGCAAATGCTAGTTTATATTGTAACATGTCAACTTAGAAATAATTACTGTAATTTACTCAGAAATACAATAATCTCAGTGCAGGGAAGGTTATTAATATACTTATTCTATCTGCCATTAATGTCTGCTGTTAAAGCAATTGTTGATGGACAGTTTCAAACTTTCTACTTTATAGTTCTTGATTTTCTGAAATTTTCTTATAGATATCAAGTAGCTAGTTCTCTACCTAACATCTACCTTATCAGAGATATCCAACGCTTGAGGGTCAAAGGATGCAATTTAGTTGCCAAACCTTCCACAGAGGTACAGGAAGTCACTCAGGATTTTAGAAACATAGAAAACTGATGTCAGAAAAATAATTTTTGGTCCATCAATTCTGCCCTTTGAGGTTTTTTTGTTTTTTAATTTATGTATTTATATTTTTTAATTATTACTTTTTATTTTTTAATTTTTGTTGGGTGATGGACATGTTTATCCCAAGCATATTTAAACTCAGTTACTGATGATTGACCTACTGGCTGGCTGGAAACCATCATAGAAAGTTGAAAATGAAGATCACGTGACCACAGCAAGCAGCCTAGCAATGCAGCAGCAGCCACAATCTTCTCAATTTGCATGGATTTTGGACATTCTGTCAATTAGCTCATTTCAAATACCTTTGTTCAAAAATTCTTGCCCTACAATGCACCTTTTGCTCAGGTAAAGGTTATAACAACAAGAAATGTATTACTATAGAGATAGATTCAGCACCAGTCTGAAAGCCAACCCATAGCTCTGTATTCCTCCATCATCAGCAATATCAGATTTACTTCTGAATCAGCTACACTATAGCTGTAGCTGCTGCAATGTTAGATTTGGGACTGTTTGTTTTGGAAACACTGTGTTTCAGTTTCACCACTGGAGGGAACTCTTGCTCCTCTTCCTGATCTCATACTCCTCTTTCTTCTCCTGTAGCTTTAGCTCCTATAAGGGAAATGCTTGCTTGACATTGGCAGCTTTGCAGCTATCCTTATTTTGGACCAAAAGAGCAGGGATGAAATTGACAAGTGTTTTGTTAGTTTCTCCCTTCTCTTTCCTGGAGGACCAACCACCCTCCAAAGTGCCATATGGTTCCCTCCTCTTTTGCTTTGCCCTTTGTGTAGAGCTGTGGGGATCTTTGTAACTGCAGGACCTACAGCAACTCAGGGCAGAACAGTGATTTCTCGCTCCTTGTTCTCAGCTTTTCAAGGCCACCTAAGTGAAGACTGTAACAGATCGCCTTCAAAGTGCTTCTGATAAATTGGGGAATGAAAATGCTGGTGGTGTGGAAGTGCCCTGGGTGCTGTAGTCATGACAACAACTTTTTTCCCCGGTAACAATCCTCTAATTAATTGCTCAGTATTGTAATTAAACCCTCAGGGAATGTACTGGGTTTATGTCTGACACTAACAGTTCAGAGAAATAGCAGAGAAGCCATGTATGGATCTCACACCATCACAATATTTCTTAACAGGGAAGAGGAAGAACAGAAGTCCTACGGCCAATTATTCCAGTTGGGATAAAAGCATTCAAGAATGGCTGGTATAAGTGCTATGACTGCACTTTATTTTCCCAACAATTTTGTTTTTGCTGTAGTAGCTTTTCATTAGAACTGTGATGTCACCATCACTGATCTATGAAGCAGTCAATATTTGCTACTTCACCTTTTTAATTTGGGGACAATAGGAGGTGTAATACAGGCATCAGGTTTTAAGATGTAAACAGTTTCAGCAGTTTTAATTTCATGGAATGCTATTGAGATGAAAGGCTCCTTATTTTGTTTTGTTTTTTAATTAAGGATACCATGAACTCTGGGCTAAATTTCCTATTTATTAAAGATTTCCTTGGGAAAAATTATATATGGGAAGTGTGTTATATTAAATTGATTACCATAGATTTCTATTTTAATGGCGATACAATGACAAGTTGTTGAAATTTATAGGCTAAAACTTATTCTCTCTCTCTCTTTTTATTACTCTGTTTTTGTTTTCATCAAATTGTCACTATGGGATATTCCTATACCATACATAATCATTTGGGAAAAGCAGAAAACGTTCAGTGAACTGTGTCTTTTTCTTATGAAAAGTCAGCAAACTTCCAAAACAGATTCACTAAGATGAGGGTTAAAAAAAATTACCCAAACTATCTTGGAAACTTTATTAAAGAAAAAGAGAGTGAAAGAGGGAGAGTGTGTGTTCAGACACTTAAAAAAAACCCTCATCCTGATTTGATTTATCTGGGGAGTGTGAACACTAAATAGAGAACAACGCCTGAAGTGTGAATTATTTCCTATATTAACACAGAGGAAAAACTGATAGCCTTTTCATGTCAGGAGAATAGTAAGAAGGGGAGGAGGGAAAGAATGACATTGTTCAATCTCAGGGTTTGCTCACTCTTTATCAGGCAGAGATCAAAATTTATTCCCAGGACGAGGCCTGCGGCCTGGCTGAGGCCCTAGAGATTTTTAAGGGCCTAATTAAGAAAACAGGATGAAAATGGTGAAATAAGAGGCCAATTTACTTCTTGCAGAATAGGGAGATCAAATCAACTTATGAGCAATTAATGTGCACAAGGAGAGAATAAAAGAATGCTGGGAGATGGTAGAGGGCCTCATTTTAATGACATGCTCTGGTGTGGGTATAAAGGATTACTCTGAAGGTCAGATGTAGATTGAAACGACCTTGCAAATTCTTAACCCTCCTTCCAATTAATAGAACCAACTCAGAAATGCAAAAGACCAGTCTAACGTTCCTTTGCGATCAGAAGGGAGAAACAGAGGACGAAAGGGGGTTTCCTTCAGTTCAACAGTGGTCACAAAGGATGAAGTTGGGAAGGGCTGTTGATTACAGAATACAAGTCACCCAAGGAGGGGAAATTTATGTCAAAGCTCTAAGCAGGATATAAAAAGCCAGGTAACATTACCTGGGGTTGAGTTCATTATTAGCTCTTCAGAATAAGCCAACAACCTATGACACTAAGAATTGCTGCATGGAAATTTTCATCCCCAGATAGATATATGAAAAGCATGAAGTTGACTAAATTAATATTTATTTTTTTTGAATAGAATGTTTAGGAATTTTATCTGCTGCCCATAACCACATCATATTGGATACTATTCAAACAATAGTGCTGGGTGAATTTATCAAAAACATTTTAGTTGAATTATAGATATTTCCCCATAAATCAAATTCACTTTTTTTGTCATTTTATAGGGAAGAGAGAAAGGTTCAATTGCAAATCTTATTGAGAGGTATATGCTGTTGAATTTTCATATTAAATGTACGTGACATGATAATTATTTAAAGAAAAATGTAGTTATACACAATTTTTCTGAAGGTTGCCCTTCTGATTACAAATCTTAAAATGATTTGTTCCTTAATGTTGCCCTCAGAATGATTTACTGTAAACTATTTAATAGATTAACTAGGGAAATTGGATTTGTTACTTCTAAATCTCCATTAAATCTAAAAATGTATCATTTGTGGCGATTGATGATATTTGTGCAATGTTATACAAATGATGCAAATTATGTCGTTTGCATCACATCATTGGTGTAATTACATCATTATGTAAATGATTTACATTGACACTAATGACATCACACAATATAAATTTAAGTGCCTTGTCAGCTGCATGATGTATCAATTACAAATTAAAACCCATTATTTAAAATGTCTGCACACAAAGAAGAAGAGAAAGATTTAATGTAATTAACAAATGGAAAAAATAATATTATTTTTCTATGTGAGTTTTCTAATTCCAGCCACCCCCATTCTAAGCTAGCTTTTTCAGTTCTAAAAAGTTATGTAGATTACTTGTTCACATTTTGTATGTAGCAAGTAGTTTGGTTGTAATAGCCTAATACTCATTGAGATAAGCTCAATTAGCATGACTAGGTGAAGTTAATAGGGGAGATGACTATATCGGCCAGATGTGATTCAAGCAAAACCTGTGAAAAAAGTGATTAACTTAATCAAAGTCATTTTATAGTCCCAAATAGGATCACTTCTTTTCTGGGAGGATCGGTTCCCAGTTCCACATAGGAACTTAGTAGTGAATTGATAAAGAATAGATTGAATTTTTTTTTTCTGATTCTACTCATCGTACCCCTGACTCCCAATGAAACATGATGTTGAAGGGGAAGCTTGTAAGGAACTTCCATGGCCACAAGAGAGAGCCAGATAGTTACTAGAAAAATAAAGTGAGGAGACACAGTGTCTTGATTGATTCTTAACTAAGTAACTGCTATCACAGCTGAACTGAATGGTTGCAGAGACATTTGTATCTGACAGATTTAGTGGATTTGCATTAGTGGCAATCTGGACATGGTTCTTAATTATATGAATTTCAATTACAAAATGTAAATGATTAATAATTTTAAAAAGTAGGTCAGGAAAAAACAGCCAGAATTTTGCACTTGCTTACTTAATGAATTGAGACAGATTTACTGACATGAAAGCTTGGATGTGTAACAAAAAGTAGATTCAGCCCAACATACAGTTTACTTCATTATTGACCTGGGAGATCATCTTTTACTGCATTTTGAGGGTGTAGGATGAGCTGTATGATTCCCATAGCTCTGCACTCTTCAACATTTAGCTACTAGTTCTTGGATCACTAGCTGCTCCAGGTAGCTGCTCTATTCCATCTAAGGATACATCTGGCCTCTTTTGAGGGTTGTAGGGAGAGGAAGAAGCTAGCATAGCAGAAAACCACTTGTGTGACTGAATTTCCTTCAGATTTCAGATTTGGTATTGCAGCTTCCATATCTATAGGCAATCAGATAATGGAGAATGTTCAACTGACTTCTGTCAGTAAGAACGCACCATTCTTAAATTTCAAGTAATTTTTTTAAAGAAAGTCTAAGACTCTTGAGGGCTTGAAGATTTTCAGTAAAGGCAATTTGGGAATGAGGAAGGCAGGAAGACATCCTACCTGTGATAGGATGAAGCATAGCAAAGAACTATTTTTAACTCAAGTAATGTAATGCCAGTAGAAATGTCTTAGACTTTTATTCACTCTGCATTCTTTAGAGAGAAAAACAAGATTACTCTGCATTCTATGTCATGGATTACATGCCAAACAAGATGCATTTTTCTCCCCAAAACAACCTGACAAGTTCTCTAAAAGACCTAGATGGAAACTAGAACATTCTGCTGAAAGAACAGTGTCCTTGGTGTGGTATAAGGACCTGAGTTCCTTGGTGTGGTATATCTATAGCAGAGGTGTCAAACTTGCATCATCATGGCAGCGTTATGGGACTTTTCACCCCCTTTGCTAAACTGGGCAGGGGAGTAGCCACCACATGATGTATCCAGCCCGTGGCTGTGAGTTTGACAGCCCTGATCTATCGCATATCTGTAATCTAAAGCGCATGACCTATCTTCAGAGGAGAAACTTTTGAAAGATTTTCAGTTAGAATAATTATATTCATAAAAGAGTATTTGAAAAAGACCCAATTTAGGTGGTAGAACAATGCTCAAGATGAAAAATGGTTATAGAGTGCCTTCTCTTTGTTTCTCTTTCTCTCTCACTAAACAATTTTCTTCATTCTTTTTTGTTTTTCTTAGCTGTAACTTTCCCTTATAGCCATCTTGAGCCAAGAAAGATTACTGATAACCAAGAATGCCCCTCAAACCATGATTCATAACTATGATTTGTAGTACTGTAGGTTTGCAGGCCAAGGTTTGGAAGCAGTTCTACATAGTTCTAATCATATATTAGGCGATTCTGATGTTGGCCAACTATAATCAGCCATAAGAAGAATAGGCGGAACTACTCTGATACTCTATAATTTATTTTGAATTCTATACATAGTGCAGTTGGAAGGATTTGAAACTGGATATCTAGTTTGTACCTGGGTGTTAGTGGCCTATGGAAATGGGGATTAAGTAATAAGCTATAATATTTGGCTCCAAAAGTGATAAAGCAGCAAACTGTTGTTTCTGCTTCATAGCTTCTTTTGTCCTGATAAATAATTGTCTTCAATATTATATTTTGTTTGACTTGAGAAATATATAATCACTTATTAGTTCAAAAACTGTTGTGCAAACAGCAGAGTTCACTCATTGAAGGTTACAGATTCCTGTATGGTAGGGGTGTCAAACTCAAGGATCTGGCCCATGGGGTTCTTTAGATCTGGCCCATGGGGCTGCCCTGGAAACAGTGAAGGACTGGCCCACGGTGCCTCTACCAGCAAAAATGGAGTTTGGGAAGGCTGTGTGCAGCCCTCGTGAGCTCCGTTTTCGGCTGCAATGGCCTCCTGCAACCCTTTGCCAGCGAAATGGAGCTTGAGAGGGCCTGAGTACTCGGGCCACCACAAGCCCCCCTGTTTTGAGCGATGTTGAGCTGGCCATGCCCATGCTGGCCACGCCCCCCCAAAGTCAAATACAACCCTGATGTGGCCCTCAATGAAATCGAGTTTGACAACCCGGCTGTATGGAATATAGAAAGAGGCCAGTTCAAAATTTAAAAGATGAAAAATATTTTTTCATGTAAATTTAATTGACAAAACTCTTTTGTGATAATTCTTTCACTTTTGCAAAAGTTACACCAAAAAAGTTATGCCTAAAATTTACCATATTGATTTTCCATCTTTGGTATTTAAAAGCATTTTCAATAGAGCTTATAGATATTTCAGTGTAAATCAGAATGACCAAGAGAGATACTGGAGAAAACTTTGAATGGTTCAGATCAGATCACATATACCCTAGAGAAAGTATAATTACTCTAAATGAGTTCAAATATCAACATCAAACAATATTTTCAGGGGTGGGGTGGATGTTTTTGAAGGTAAGAAATCTGAGAAGAATAGATTGCATTAGATAGTTCTCAAAATGGGGGAGAGGAAGATGGCTGTTCATGGAATTGGCTGTTCATGGAATTGTCATATTTTTATCTCTGTGAAGATCCTACCAACAATACAATGTAACATACCATAACATTCTCCCCAGAAACATTAGTTGTCCTATCTCATAGCATGCAGGCAATAAATGCATATTACTGAATACATTGCAAATTAAAATTTAAATGAGGAAACTTAAATTTAAAAAGGAAATCAAACTTCGACCATGAATATGTTTACAAAGTGAAAGCCTACCTTTAGAAATATTGGACTGTGATCTCCCAGTAAGTCCCTTGTTTGGCTTTCTTGATTACTGGATGGATTTAGTAGTCAACTACTTATGGAATTACTTAGTTACAAGATAGTCATAGCAGTAATATTTGGGTGGGGGAGTTTGAACCAGTGCTTTCTAGAAATTTAAAAAAAATGTTTTTTGTTTTTGTAAAACTAGTACTCTAACATGATATTATCCCACCATTTTTACAATACATTATTTAGCTAGAGTCATTACCATGCTAGTTTTATCTGTAATATGCTACATAGCTTGGATTTAAGTTATCTGAAGAGCCATATTTTCTCATATCAGGGTGCCTGATCTCCCTTCTGTCCTATCACTGTACTCACCAGAAAGCAGCTTGTATCTCCTAGAAATCTGTAGTTCTTCCATTTCTCTTTAAGACATGTATGACTTCAGGTACATGAAGTAATGCTGCTTTCAGATTACCTTTGTTTTTCAAAAGGAAATCTTCTCTTGTATGATTCTAGAATGGGCTTTCAATTTTAGAGCAATGAGAAATGTAAAAACCTGGAGTATTCATCTTGAACAACAACAACAATAAATCAGGGGGTGGTGGAGGAAGTAAAGAAGAAGGAATTGATGGTGCTTCAGGCTGCCTATTTAGTTTTGCCATATAAGACCTGTGAAGGTGTTTCTCTTTTGATCCATCATGTTCTTAAAAACTTGGAAACTGGGCCTAGAAAATTCAGTTTAGCATTAGGTAATTTGGGTTTTAACTTTCTGGGGATGCTTTCTCTGTCTTTTTATCCTTGATATATATGTTGGAGTTCGCAGTTCATATTTCTATCCCTATATATAATCTCAGTTTGAACTCAAATCCTCCCCTATTCAAGAGCCATGTTAGACCTCTCAGAGTTTTCATTTCATACCTCTCTCTCTCTCTCTCTCTCTCTCTCTCTCTCTCTCCCCTTTTTAAGGGGCACTGAAATTTATACAATATTTAAGTAGCATAGCGGAGTCCTGGAAGATATTATTAATGTAAAAGGGACAGGCTGGAAATGCACTTGAACCTGGTTACAATTAGAGGGTGATTTTTCTAAAGGTCAATGAATTCAGATAATATCCAGGGGGGAAAAGAAATTTAATACCTTTTTAGTGAATTAATTAATTATAATATTATATCGGCTTGGGGTTCTTTTCCAGAGTGATTAAGGGAGCGATCTGTCTTCGGAGAGGCTGGGGGAGTCAGCAAGTGAGCGAGAGACTGACAGAGAGAGGGAGGAAGGGGGAGAGAGGCACTTTAATGCAAGAATAATGGAGCCTTTTCTTTCCTTTAAAAACTTACTGTATTTCAAGGCCATGCACTCCCTGCCTTCCTGGATCTATTTCTTTCTGCTCTTTGGCAAAGTATTATGATTATTGCACCAAAGCCCATGCAAAGCAACGTCCATTGTTTTCATCACTATATGGGTCAAAAACTCATTATGAAGTGTGTTTGTGTGCACATTAATGCCTTAATCAGAAATGGATACTGTATATAGATATTATAATACATACAAGTCTGTATGTAAGTTCATACACATGTGGCAGATAATGTCCAAGAAAGGGAGAGTCTACCTAGACCAATCCTTTAGGCTTCCTGACCAGCCCAGGACTCAAACTTTTACTAAAGTTTTGGTTTATTAAAGCTCTCCCTTTTAACTGATTACATTATAATAATTTGCATAGAATCCCAATATAAGCATTTTTTGGAGCTGTAGAAAGCAATAACTTATAAAAAACCAAAGCCATCATCACTATTAGAATTAAAGTCTATTTTGTGACTGTCTCCAACAGACAATTATATATTTAATTCTTAGACCTACATATTAATATTTGCTTTCTGTGATTAACTAAAGTTGCAATCCTTACATCTACATATCTACACATATCTACAAAGCGTAGATTTCAAAGCAGTAAAAATGCTAAGATGTGTGCAGCTGATAAATCCAACAACTGAACTAATTAAGGTGCACTTTAGTAAGGAATATTCATAAATCAGAGCTGACTTCCTAGAAAACGTATTTGATTGCAGATCCAATTCTCTCTCATTGCTAGCATCCTCTTTAAAAAAAATTGTGAAGTTTCAAGAGAAATCCCACTTTGCAACTTGTTAATTTATACACGAAGTTTAATGCTTCTGGGACTATTAAGGTGGATTCTAGAAGAATGCAGGACTGCCTTGAAATGAATGGTTTCAGAACTGCATCCAGAGTGATTTGATCTCATTGGGCATGGAATGACTTAGGCAAAGTACCTATTTCAGGTTGTTGCTCTTTCAATCCAGCATCCTCAGCTGACTCAAAGCAAAATAGTATGGTCATCAAGGTCAATAAGACTGGCAGCATGGAGTTGTCTGTTGGATTCACATTTTAACAGTTTATACCCTGGGACCACAATGCAATTATGCTTGTCTTTCTCAAACAACATTTTACTGAAATTGCTGTATCACCTTATTTCCTCTGTGACCATGGCTGCTGAGATTGAGCTTTGATGGGAAATCCTTTGGAAAGGGAGTTATTTACATCCTCACATAGCCTTGTCTTTAAAAGGGAAAGGCAAAATATTTTAAGAAGGATAGCATACATGCAGTTAGTACATTCAACATCAATTATGATGTTGTTATCTCTAGGAAACAACTGTAAACCACTATACAAGCCTAGGAAAATGCTTAAAACCAAAATGTCTTGTATCACAATGTTTCCTGGCATTAGTTTGTGTTTGCCCAAGCCAGACTGAAATTTATAGGCTCAGTTAATCCACAAAGCCAGTGAAATTTATTATAACTTTGTATACTAAAACATAACATAATCTTTCTAGAGATATATACTTCTAAGCAGAGGAGCATGCTGGAAATCTCTTAGCTACTGAAACTGGAGTTGCTTTTTCCTAAAGCTTTCAAAAGAAAGAAAGAAAGAAAGAAAGAAAGAAAGAAAGAAAGAAAGAAAGAAAGAAAGAGAGAGAGAGAGAGAGAGAGA
>JANHFL010001718.1:70330-81001 GCA_032468155.1 Oxyrhabdium leporinum | reverse complement strand
GAAAGAAAGAAAGAAAGAAAGAAAGAAAGAAAGAAAGAAAGAAAGAAAGAAAGAAAGAAAGAAAGAAAGATTTTGATATTTGAACTCATTAATTGCAAATCCATGGAAGTTGATAAGAGTTTAAGAGCTTGTAATTGTACTCTGTTCTTGTGCTGGTTTATGGGGATAAAATAGAGGTGTGTCTTATAACTCTTAAATATTCAAATAGTCATTGAAGGGGGGTGTTAGGAGTTTTAATCGATTGCCTCATTAGATAATCCACCTATCAAATAGAAGCTTTATATAGGTGGCACAATACTGAAGGTCTATGGCTGATTAAAACACAAAATTTCACACATTTCAGTGAAGCACTTATCAACTATCTGGTTGCATCACATTCAACAGGCACACAGGAATGCTCACAATGGCCTAGATAGTTGTCAAATGATTGCTTCTTCTTCACAAATGGTTTGTCATTCAAGCCTTAGGAGGAACCTCCCTAACCTACTAGCTCACCATCCTACCAATATATAGAGCATTCTAGGTACTAAACCTTCAAATAATTTCTTCACACAATGTAGTCAGTATAGTAAATTCTCCTTGAAGATGAGGTTATCTTCTAATAACTCAATGAACACATACTTGGCTAGTGGCATTAAGGTGGCTTACCACTGCTTTTTCCCTGGGATATTTATCAGCTGCTGAGTCTAGCCTACAGCCTTGGGATTTCTCGGTAGTCTTCCGTCCAGGTACTGAGAGGATCTGACCTTACTGAATCTGACCCTAAGTTTTTTAAGAGCAGCCAAAGGCAGTCAGGTGTTCATATTTTAATAGTTTTCTGGCATCACTTCATCATAAATATTTTTCAAGCAGATGTTTGAAAAGCAAAGAAACGTCTATCAAGTGATATTGCTCTCCCAAGAATCCACCAATGGATGAGAAGACTGGTTATAGACATGTATAATGCAACTTGTCTTTCTTTGAAATATTTACTGGTATTCCTCTTTATTAACAAGGAAAAAGCTATAGTTTTACAAGGGGAAAATGGAAAACAGATACAATGCTTAGCCATTTTTAAATGCATAATAGGCACAAATTAACAATTGTTTCATGACTCATAGCAAAGATGATTGCTGATTGGAGACCTTTGAAGTTGTGAAGACTGCTATGTAAAATATTTCTGAAGATATAAATGGCACCATCATAAGAATAAGTGACATCTCCCTTCCCATTTGTAATATTTTCTACACACACTCTTTCTGTATTCTGTCTAGCAATATTTCTTACATTGTACTTTTTTCTTTCATTCCATCATTCAAGGTTTTCCTTAATAGAGTGCAGGTTTTTTTTCCTTTTTATAACATACACATAAAGGTAATTAGTTGCTTATTACAGCAACATTCCACCTCCTTCTTATACCTTTCATGGGATAGAGACTGAATTGCAAAATTACTTTTTTTGCAAAATAACTGTTTTACTTTGCTACTTAGAAATATATCCTATTGAATTCAATATGACTTAATGAATTAGTTTCAAAGGTGATCATCATCAGATATTGAGTTAATATCTTAAATAAATTCTGTAAGCAAATACAATGTGGCTGGAAGCTTATTTTGGATATTTATATAACTGGATTTCAAGTGACAGGTTATATAGATGGAAATCACATAAATGGTTCTTGATTCTGCACTCACACTCAATGGGCTTCAACTTTAAAGTTTTAGTTTAATGACAATGAGTTTTAATTCTTAAATATGCACTATATTAATAGGAAAGATTAATTCCTTAACTACACTTTTCACTTTAAAGCTAATTCAATGGGGTGAAAAAACACTGCAAGATCATTATGGTATTAATGTGAATGATTTTGAACTGTCTTCTGCAACCAGATGCCCTCCAGATTTCTGGGACTCCAGATTTTAGTGCAACTAAAAATTTTGGAAGCTATAGCCTCAACACATTAGAGGGATACTAGGTTATAGGATGATTAATCTTGAATAGCTACCTATAAAGTGCTCTTTCAGCACTGGTTTAGACTTCTATGTTCTATAATATAGTAAATATATTTTCTAGTCTTCTGGGTGAAATTAATAACAAGATCCAATGCTCTGGTAGCCTCCACATTCATTCAAGTGTATAAGACTGGAATCCAAAATGACAAGGAGATATCTTTTGCTAACTGGACCAGAGAGAGAGAGAGAATACAAGAAACCTGATGGAAAAATTCTCATGACAAAGAAATAATGTTTGTAGTCTAGCCAAATCTAGATACTTATTAAACATGGTGGGTGCATATTAAAGAGAACTGATCACAGAACCAGGTTGTATTTTTACAGTATTACTCTTAAAATTCATGGTGAGGAAAAAAGCTTTTTTCATTGGAAATTAAATGAAAATTTTATATGATGAGAAATCTTGGGTACATACAGTACGCTGCATGTAGTGAAAGATTCAGGCACAAATTATTATAGTATAGCCTCCTAGGAATGGCTTGTGTCAATCATCTGACATTTAAGGGCAACCTTGATTCCTTGATCTTCATCTGCAAAGTTTATGCAAAATATGAGGTACAAGTTCTTACTAAGCACAACTGCAGTGCCTTATGAGTTTTAATCTGTGTTGGGATAGACATAACTCTTCCACCTAACTCACTTTAAACTATCCTTCCTTCATTTTATCTTCTCAAGACAAAGCCACCATCTTTCTGCACACAATTCTGTTCTTCCTTGCCATCCCCTGGCCTCTCCCTCCTCCTGCCTACATGGCTGTGAGAGAGAGAGAGAGCTTGCTTGTTCCCATTGTGCTATCTTTGGGTCCTAAATTAAAATTTATGACATCTTGAAATGAGCAGTGAGGGTAATTTTGCTTCTGAGTGAAGATGCTAATGAGTCTCCTTAATGGCGTGAATAAGGAGTTGATGGGTCGTGTGTCACTTTGCGCAGCCCGTGCCGGTGGTGTAATGGCCACAGTAAGTGTCTGTAATTATACCCTGTCTTGCTGTATTTTGGCAGCTGTTGTGGGAGAACAGGCGGCTCAGTCACATACATGGGAGGAGGGGGAAAGAGGGGGAACAAATCCCTTGTTCTATGGCATCTTGGACTAGCCCTTGTTCCATTCAACATCCCTTAAGCAGCAGGTTTCCTGGACTTGGCCCATAGAGTGATTCAGCTTTGGAACTTGACATTGACTGCTCATTCAGGTTGTCTTTAGGCCTCACAGAAATGGGACTCTGCATGGATAGCCTGTAACATCCGTTGTCTCTTCTTTCACTCAGCTATTCATAAGAACATCTTGTTTTAGATACTGAAAGACCAGATGTTCCAAAAAGATAACCTGAAAAGTTACAATTCAGAGAGAGAAATGAGCCAAGATAGGGAAAGAATCCTTGATTATAAAGTAGGATGCAACTATTGAACAAAAGCTGAAGGTTGAATTGTCTACTTTTGTTATTCTTTTTTTCCTACCCTACACAATGAACAATTGCAGTAACAGCATTTCCTTTGCACGCTAGCTGTTTTCCTAGAACCTTTTTTTAGTTATCGCTAATATAATTTACTCCTTATCCATTTATTGTTAATTGTTATTTGCATTTTTGCTGTCTTCGTAGCAAATGGAAAGGTAGATTGGCTGCAGTATACATATTGGTTTAGCAAAATGGCTTTCCCCACTTTTTGTCTGAATAGCTTTCAGACAATATATAAACCAAGCTAACATCTATTACAGTCACTGAAAAAAAAATGTTCCACATTTCACCTAAACCAATACATAACTATTCTAATCCCTTCTCTATATTGTTATAGAGGGTATTGTGTTCCACCTAACTCAATTTCTTGACTAATCTATACTCATCCCCTTTGGGAGAGATTTTCTGCAACTCTAATTCCAAGCCTGTTTTTTCTGCAGGCCAATTTTGCAGAACTTATGATTATACAACTGAAGATGCTGATCTCCCTGATGAGTTTCACGCTTCTAATATATTTTAAAATGCTTATTGTTTTCTTTTAATTGCTTTGCTTTGTCTCGTATTAACTAGTAATTCCCAATCATACTTTCATTTTTTAATATCTTTTCCAGAGTATTTCCTGTAAATGAAGGCTTGCATATTTATTGGGAAAAAAGGCAGAGCTGGAAATGGCTCAACTACTAGGGGTTAGAAGGAATATACTGATGTTCCTTGATGCCCAGAAGTCACTATTGAAAGGTGGATGGCATGACAATAAATGTGTCTTGAGAGAAATGATATGACTATTTACCTACTTGTGTTAGACATCATGAGCGAATTACATAATTACTGTCACAATGACACCATAACACAGATGTTACAATTTTGACATCACTATGGACATCCAAGCTGGGGCAATATAAACCAAAACTAGTTTTAACAGAAAAAAAGTAAAACATGCTTTACGTAACAATTTCTAGACAGGATACAACTTCCCTACCTTCATTGTCTCTCAGGTAACAATACAAATTTAGCTGAGATAGGTTTTGCATGACATCTAGGGCAAGTATTGATAAAAGAAAGAGAATATCTTATATTTTTTCCATTTGTATACTTATCATATGGTCCTAAGTATGACTATGTAGACACATAAACTAAGAAAGATGGAGGAGTGGTCCTCAAGGTACTTAAAATGCATTTAAGGCCCAATGCGCTTGGGGCCAGAAGGTCTTTTTGCAAACATTAGCACTGGCACAATCAAGCTTATTTTAGTTTAGTAAGTTTTAGCAAGCTGAAAAAAAGTTATTTCAGGCACCTGTGCCTTTAAGATAAGATCTACAGGTCTGAAACATTCAGAACATGCCTGTTTGCAGAAAAGATAAACCTGCTAAAGTGTCACTTTCACTTTTGAGACTCTGCAGCACATGGTGATAACAGATGCTGCTCTAAGGGCTCCCTATTGCTACCATGCGTTGACTGAATTTTTGATTGAATTGCAATTGATTGTCCACACTTCAAAGGTCCTGCCTCTGAGGAGGATGAGGGGATCTTGCTATGTTTTATGCAGCCAGCATGATGTAAAAGTGAAGGTATGTTCATCACTGACTGATCATCACAAACATCTTTGTCCCAACATTTAGAAAGCAGTAATTCCCAGGCATCATTTTAACAGCTTGCTTTGTATATGCATGTTATCACGGTTTTTAAAGTTATACATGTACAGCTTCAATAAGAGTTTCTGTAGCATCAAGCAGGGAAATTGAAGATGAAGCTATGTCTTAGTAAACTCCACCAACCAAAAGCATTTAAATAAATTCAGAAGTTACTGTATTTATAGTCCAGTTTGTGTTACGTGTTTACTTAAAAGTCCCAATATTTTCTATACAAGAAAGCCCAATCTTTATATTGAGCCCAGAACTAATGAAATCAAAGCCATCTAGTTTGGTTCAGTACCATATTGGAAACTGCAGGCTTAATTTCTCCAGAACAAGGCAGTCATCCCTTTTAGGATGCGCTAGAACTGAATTCTCCTATCTCTATCTTCAAAGAGATTGTATTTCTCTTTTTCTTTAAAGGATTCTTCTGTGGATATGGTCCAAGTGCTGAATCAGTACATTGATCTTTCTTTTCTTCCTCCCTCCCTCCTCCTGCTACTCTACAACAACAACAAAGCTCCCAGCCTTTCCATTACAGAAACGGGAATGCTGTCATGCAGGGATTCCTGTCAACATGAGCTACAACAGAGCCCGCCTCAACTTATGCAGCACCGTCCCTTAGCTCTTTTGATGTCAGTGTTCGGCATCCCTCCAATTGTCTTGGCGTGTTGTCAGCCAGGGTTTTCTGAGAAGCAAAATTTGGACAACCCTGTTTTCCCTGCCCCACCTCCATGCTCTGCAAACCAAGACTGTATCAGAACAATTACCCCATGAAAACCTCATTCTATTAATGCCATCTGTCGTGGGAAAACGAACGTGTCAGTGGAATTATGCCTTGAATGTTCAGTACATCAGAGAGCAGGCTTCTTGCAGAATCAATAAAAGTGTCTGTTACAGAGATACAAGCAGCAGTTTTAGAGGACAATATCAATAAACTCTGGAGAGCTGTTCATATACTCAAATCAGAGGTTAGCCAGAAGATTGTTTCCTTGCACCAGGGAGATCGTGGCCATTGAAATATTGAAGTACTTGTATATAAACTGCTCTTTCAAGTATTTTTGACAAGGGTGCTAATTAAATCTTAATTGACACTGCACTAATTAGCTTCTTAATTACATGGAACCACATAATTAGCAGCACACTCTGTGCTAATTGTTAATTAGGAAAACCACGCTTCTCCCGCCCCACTCCTCCTGTTGCCTTTTTAACTGAAGGGCCTCTTGTAGCAGAGAGGCTCTCAGAACAATAGGACTGGTAAATCCCTCTTCAGAAAGGCCCTACCCTGGCTGTCACTGCTCCTCCTCTCTCCATCTAATACTCCTCAGCCTGGCTACTGCTGGTTTGAAGGTTTACATTCAGGAAGATGAGCTCTAGCTCAGGAGACTTCCCATTCTACAGAGCTGTTGGCAGCCTACCAGAAGAAAGTGTTTAGAACACTTTCTAGCTGCTAATTAATTATTACAGGATTATGATTCAGCAACATAACAAAGTTAGTTCATCATTTGGCAAGCTGGCCAATTAACCCCTCCTGAGGTGTTCTCCATGCAGCCTGGATACTATCCCCTTTTAATTAATTCTTTTTAAAACCAACAGACCACAGCTACTATGTTCCAGATTTTACACTTACTTTGCATTTCTGATCTGGGGTAGGATTAATTGTTTGCTCAAACTCAGAAAGGTGATGATTTTTCTTACTCATAGCTCTGCTATGTTTTCATGTGCAATGTCTGCATACATGTGTTTTATAGCAGTTAATTCCTTGTATAACATGGTTTCACAAAGTTGTATGTAAAGCTTTGAGTCAGGAACATTGGAACCAATTCTTGTAGCCAATTTTGGAGGTAGAGAACCATAGCAAGATAGGAGAGGATTAAACTACACTTTGTTATGAGATAGGACACTTCTCATAGGACATTCCTGCTGTGGTTCCATTCTCTTCCTAGGTTCCCATCCTAGGATCTCAGCTGAGCAGACAAGTGGACAATTATCTGCCTCAACTGCCTGATATCTCAAGTGACAAAATTTCCATTGTGTAATTTACAATTAAAACTAGTAAAAATGAAGTTATCGCACCAAAAGGACTTAAGTATCTCCATAAAGTATAGATTTAAAGGATTAGATTTGATAATTAGAACACCTGAAGTTTCTGGACTGAGATTTTTGACATGATTAAAGAAGAAGTAAACTACAATGCCTCCAATTATCAAACAAAACAAACAAAAACCAACCCTCCCAAACACAAATGGCAATTGGTGACATGTTGAAAATAGCTGAAGAATGGCATATAAAAAGCTACAGCGAGAAGGAATTTTTTTCAATTAAAACCTGAGTTCCAGAAGAGCAAATATAGACAAGGATTAGTACCTAAGCAATGCAGTCTGGAAAAATTAAGGATAACAAATTATATAGAAAGGAAAACATATTTTAAAATATTCCAGAAATCAAGTGAATTTATTATGCAGAGATGGGCACTTTTCATCCTGAAGATGAAATATAAGATGTACAAATATATGAAAGAATTGTAAATAAACATCCCATAATCAGTAATATTCACAAATGTTTCACTGAGCTAGAGAGAGATTTCTAGGGAATGAAGTAAGTGCATTTTAGAAAACATTGCTGAACAAAGCTACAAGAATTGTTTAGAATCTTATAAGATGACTGTCACCACCTCAATGAAGCAGTGAAATGCTACATGCAATTCTGTAAGCAGGTATGGAAAACATGGCAGTCATCAAAGAACTGGAAAAGTCAGATTTCATTTTAAAACTAAAAAGGGACTGTACTGTGCTAAAAGCATGAAACACAAATGCACTGGTGTTTCATTCTCCTAAAAGAATGCACAATATTGTGCAATCTAGACTTTAACTTTGCATAGAATGAGAATTGTCAGATATTCAAGCTGGATTCATAAGAGGCAGAAGTACTTGAGATCATACTGATAACTTTTCACAAATAATGTAAAGAGGTAGGTCAAAGAAGTCTATGCTAGCTTACTTAATTACACAAAAGCTTTTGACTATGTAGGTCATCATAAATTGTGGAAAGCACTTAAAAATATAGGTGTACCAAGAAACTCATCTATCTAGTGAATACTTTTTAGAATGACTGGGAAGCAAAACTTTAAAAAAATTATAGACCAACCAAATGGTTCAAATTAGGAAATGAGTGCATTAATACTTTCCATTTCTATATTTAATGCATATACATTAAATATACAATATAATTTTCATTTCTATATTTAATGCATATACAAAATATATAATAAAAAATGCTGAAGTAGAAAAAAATAGAAAATGGAATTAAAATTGGTTGAAAAACCATTAGAAAAAGGTTGATCTTTGTCTAAAGTTCCTGATCTTTTACTAGCAATGTATCAATAGATTCAAAGCATTATTTTTTAATTCCAAAAAAGTAGCCAAATTAGTCTACTATAGCAAAAGAAATCTACATCAACTTAATGACTATCCATGTATAATATATTTTCATAGACCGGAACCTATTCCTGTAGATGCATGAATTATTTAGCTGCAGTTAGGCAGGTATCTATATATAAAGAAAAAATAAAGTTTATAGACAGCAGAACCAAATGCCCATGAACTGCAGTACTTAGCAGTAAGGCAAATGTATTCAAGATAACAGTGTTGTGATTCCTTCATTAATAAGAATACAATTTTTCTTGCTACATTAACTTTGCTCTAAAAGAGAATATTTTAGAATTGCTTCATTAGAATTTCGACAGACTAAAGAATCCAAAGTGATAATTCTGTAATCCAATATTAAGCTTGTTAAGAGTAAAACACACAAACAACTGCTTTTTAAAATAATAATAATAATTAAGAACATTTAGAAGTGTTCCTTTAAAGAGGAGGGGGAAGAATGAAAAGACTATTTAAATAATGCTTCTAAAGTTCATTGCTAATCCATGGAGGGGCAAATGAAATCTAGGGGCAAAACCCCCTAGAAAGCAAGTCAAATAATGAAGTAAAGAGGAATGGGAAGGAAGACAAACTCAAACACCAAATAAGAGACATAGGAAGCATACCCAGCATCAGACATAAAGATCTAAGTGCCTATATACAAATGCGCAAAGTCTGGGGAACTCGAACTACTAATACATGAAGGCACATGTGATATAGTTGGGATAACAGAAACTTGGTGGGATGAAACTCATGACTGGAATATACTGATAAAAGGATACAAACTGTTCAAAAAACCCAGACCCCATAAAAGAGAAGGTGGAGTTGCACTATATGTAAAGGAACACCATATTGCTACAGAAATGCATGAAACCAAAGACGAAATGCCTCTAGAATGCATATGGGTCAATATAAAAGAAAAAAAGAATGACATGGCCATAGATGTATACTATAGGCCGCCCAATCAAACAGAAAAAATAGATGTCCTTTTTGCCAACTAACTAACAAATATATGTAGAAAACACACTACAATAGTAATGGGGGACTTCAATTACCTGATATCAATTGGAAAACTAATTCTGTACCAAGTGAGAAATCAAATAGGTTTCCAACCAACCTAGCTGACAATTTTGTTGCCCAAAAGGTAGAGGAGGAAACCAGAGGGACAGCCATACTGGACTTAATTCTTACAAACAGAGAAGAAGTGATAGAAGGAGTTGAAACTACAGGAACCTTGGGTGAGAGCTACCATGTCATACTAGAATTCAACATAATACAAACACAAACAATAGAACATAATGACATGAGAGTCCTAGATTTTAAAAGAGCTGATTTTAATAAACTCGGAGAGAACTTGGGAAAGAGTCCTTGGATGAAAATCCTACAGGGGACAACAACTCAAGAATCTTGGGAAACTCTGAAAAGTACTATCATAAAAGCCCATATCGGCATAATACCACTGAGAAAGAAAAACAAGAAATTCAGTAGGAAACCAGCATGGCTGCACAAAGACCTCTCTGACAAATTAAAAGACAAAAAGGACAAGTGCAAAAAATGGAAAGAGGGACACACAACTAAGACAGAATATCAGCAGATAGCCAGAATCTGCAAAGATGAAGTCAGGAAAGCAAAGCCTCAGAATGAACAGACTTGCAACAAAAGTCAAAGATAATAAAAAAAGTTTCTTCTAGCATAAATAACAAGAAAAAAAATCAAGGAAACAGTCGGTCCACTAAAGAGAGAAGATGGCAAGGAAGTAACGGGCAACAGAGAGAAAGCAGAGCTGCTTAACTCATTCTTTGCATCGGTATTCACGCAAAAAGAAACTATAGCCCAACCTACCAAAAAATAACTGTAAAAGACAGACTAGAAATAAAAGTTAAAACATGCAAAAAAATAGTAAGAGAACACCTGTCTGATCTCGATGAACACAAATCACCAGGACCTGATGGATTACAGCACAGAGTTCTAAAGGAGCTGGCAGAGGTCATCTCAGAACCACTGCACCACATCTTTCAAAAATTGTGGAGCACCGGGAAACCACCAGAGGACTGGAAAAGAGCTGATGTGGTTCCCATCTTCAAAAAAGGGGGGGAAAACAGACCCAGGAAACTACAGACCAATCAGCCTAACATCAATACCCAGGAAGATACTGGAAAAGATAATAAAAAAACAG
>JANHFL010001718.1:59106-70230 GCA_032468155.1 Oxyrhabdium leporinum | reverse complement strand
AATAATGGATGGAAACTGAACAAGGAGAGATTTCACCTGGAAATAAGGAGAAATTTTCTGATGGTGAGAACAATCAACCAGTGGAACAGCTTGCGTTTGGATGTTGTGGGAGCTTCATCACTTGGACTGCCATTTGTCAGAAATGGTGTAGGGTTTCCGGCTTGGGCGGTGGGTTGGACTGGATGACCTACAAGGTACCTTCCAACTCTGTTAATCTGTAATCTGAAATTGCAGAGAACAACTTCAACCATATTACATCAGCTATTTGTGAAGTAAGCTCAAGACCTGATGGCTGTTCTTATTCATTCTAGTGGTCTTTAAAGAGGACTGGAAATGGTCATCTTTATCTATGATAAAGGAGAATTAATTTCTGAGACCATAATATAAGTGTTCTGACTAATGGACTACTGGCATAGAATTGATTATATCCCACAAGGATGTGTTTCTCAAAGCACTGCAAATTTGATCAAGAAAATCTAAACTGATTTCTGAAGTTCAAAATTCAGATCAAGACCTGTAAGAGAAAGTGATCATATTGTTGTGATGAGGCCAATTAAATCCCTCAGTGAAAAATTAGAAATAACATTCACAACTGACTTCTTTATCCAAGTATACTGTAATATTCAAGTGCAGGAAATAAAGATTAATTATGATTTAATAGGAATAATGAACATCTGGTGGATTGTCCCCATGACTGAAATAGAATATAAGAATTGAAGGACATACATAATTCAAAAGGAATATAAGTAACAGAAATGGGGGAAGAATGGCACTCTATGTTCAAAACATCTACATATGTTCAGAAATGCAAGTGAATAAACTTTACATCTTTACCATTTACAGTTGTTGGCATCTACTATTGCCCAATTAAGAAGACATGGATAATGCTTTTCAGAAGCAATATTCACATCTTTCAAAATGATGTGAAATAGTAGTGAAGGGGTACTTTAATTACTCTGACAAATGTTAAGAGACAAAATTTGCAAAAGACTTTCAGATTTATACTTCTGACCATTTTCTTCTCAGAGGGTAGAGGAAAGTGCAAAAATATTACTTGTTCTTCACAAGAAATCGAACTGAAAAATAGATCAGAGTTTCTAAAATAGGAAATGCTGAAAGCAAAATTGCAAAAATAGAGGATCACAGAAGAAGGCACTAGCTGCACAAAAGTCTTAATACAAATTTGAAGAAAAAGAAAATAGACACATAAAGAAGCAGTAAAAGATACACTTCACCAAGGAGGAATGCACACAGGAAAGCTAATGCTCAGAATGAGCTTAGTTTATCAAAGGATGAGAATATTAGAATAGCTTCTTAATGTATGTTGAAAATAAAAGAAACAGAAAAGAAACATTATGCCAGCTTCTCAGTGAAAACCGAAATGCTGCCAAGTGACAAAGAAGAGGCAGAGCTACTTCATTCCTATTTTGGCTTATGTCTTCTCTAACAGTAGAATTTGTTTTGTACCAGGAAATTGTGCCCAGAAATACAGGATGGGCATTTGAACTAGATAAAATATATAATCAGGTTTAGTTGACTTATTCCAACATTCAAGATAACTTCTATGGGACAGCTACAAAGTGATTTGTCTATTCTAATACCCTGGAAATACAATTTGAAATCTACACAAATTAAACTAGAACTTTCCCCTTACATTCTAATGAGGAAATTCTGGCTTTAAAATGTGTCTTCTTTAATACAGTAATCATTGTAGTTTTTCTTCTCCTAAGCAAAGAAAGATTTTAAAAAGTGGTAATTTTTCATGTGAGAAGAGAAGACTAATAATATTCTTCAAGTATCAGAAATAATTTTACTCAGAAGGGGAACTTCTTTAATGCAAGAATCAGGGGAGAGGGGAAAAATAAATTTGCAAACATTTTAATTTGTTAATTAGGTATCTTCCTTGGCAAGTTGTGGGAATGCTATAGACATAATATATACAGATATACTTGCCTTGACAGTAGTTCTTGGAAAAATAATTGATTACATATTGGGGAAAGTTCTTGGAAAAATAATTGATTACATATTGAATGTGTTTCAGTCGCATAAAACAACTGCAAAAAAGACAACTTACTATAAGATTAAACTGTGTCGACAGGAGAAAATTGTCCTAATTACAGAAAATAATAATTCATTTTTATTTTGTACTAGATAGAATCCACCTTATATATTTAAAAAAGATTCATACAAATGAAGATGTTTTGAGGAGCAATGAGGATCATCAGAGAACTAGAAATTAACTCTTAGGAAGAAAGATCACAAGAACTGGGAATGCTTAATTTGAGAAGAAAAAAATAGTTGTGTTCTTGAAAGGATTACACATAGAAAGTCAGTACCTGTTCTTCATTATTCCAACATGCCCTATAGAACATCAAGTAAGAGAAAATCAGATTCTGCTGAAAAGTTAGAAAAAGCTTCATAAGAATAGTTTGACGGTACAACCAATTAGCTAGCAGGTTGGTAAGCTCTTCTTTACTAGATGTATTCAGCAGAGCTTAGACAGTCAGAAATCCTTGAATATGAATTCCAACATTGAAGAAAAGGTTGGATTCAATTGCCCTCCAAAACTGTGATACAATGATTCTAATGCCTGGGGACAGATTTGTCAACGGAAATCTTAGAGTCAGTAGAACAGTCTGCTTATTTTGATGTTTGGTCAAGATTATGGTGCATGCTAAAAGTCCACTTTTCAGAAAGATCTGTCGAAATAAAGGGTAGTTTACATGCCTTCAGATTGTTTGAGGAACACTGTTCTGGTCTAACAATATTTTCAAAGGAGCATTGATGAACCCCTAAGATTTAGAGGAGAGAAAATTGCTTGGATAATTCAATGCAGAAGAATACATATGTTCACTTTTGAAAAGAAGGCAATGGTTGTTACTGATGTGTCAATTGACTCTTGCATCTTCCTTAAAGGACATGGAAGACATAGATGGATATTCAAATTTTGAAATGTAATTTCAGTGAAGGCAAAATATGCTGCCAGTATCAGCGTAAACCATTCATTAATTTTCATGACCTTGGACTGTTTTACCATATTACCTACAGTATATTACCTATATGAACCGTGGTGGCTCAGTGGTTAGAGTGCAGTACTGCAGGCTACTTCTGCTGACTGCCAGCTGCCTGCAATTTGGCAGTTCAAATCTCACCTAGTTGAAGGTTGACTCAGCCTTCCATCCTTCCGAAGTGGGTAAAATGAGGACCCAGATTGTTGGGGACCATATGCTGACTCTGTAAATTGCTTAGAGAGGGCTGTAAAGCACTGTGAAGCTGTATATAAGCCTAAGTGCTATATATAACATGCATACGTATGCACATATACACATATATATTTATACATGCAGTAATTGTATATATTAGTCCCATGCTATTTATTAGCTCTTTCTTCTTACTTGTTTGTTATTTCATGTGGCATCTACAGATGCAATCACACAAATTTCATTAGTATTTTGATTAAACTGGCCAGTTATCCCCAAAGAGGTTTATCTTTTCTTTCTGCCACCCTTATTTTAGTTTACCATCAGTCATGGAAACTGCCATCTGGATTCACAAAAATAAATTCATAGGTCACAAACACATGACAAAATAGCTTATTTAATTTTTCTAACCTTTAATATGGTCGTCAAATCTGCCTGTTGCAGCCAAGTCCCAACCTTTTCAATAGGTTGAGTTGAGTTGAAAGTTTTACACTGAAATCCAGTTTAAATTAATGTTTTGTAAAATGCACTGATAAATTTTGATGAGGCTAATATTAAGATTCATATTCTGTCTAGGAAAACCTATTGGTCAATAACAGAATAAGAAAAAATATAGAATCTTCATCAACAAGTATTTTGATGAGCAATTTAATGATTAAAAATAGATAATCCTTAATTTTAGATTATACTAAATCACTCTTTTCCATGCTGTTCAGATGTGTGGATTCCCATGCTGACTGAGATGTGTGGGAATTGTCCAACACACTTGGATGGCACCAGTTTGAGAATGGAGGGACTGGAGGGTCATTGGTACTCCTTACATGTTCAAAGTTCTATATTTTATGTAAGCATCAGGAGAACATTTGCATTTTCTTTCTCTTGGGATCCTTGTTTGAGTCCCCTCTTTCTTTAAAGCATATTTATCCATGAAATATAAACATGGCTTAACACCTGTCATGCAGTTCAGCTGTCACATTAACTGAACTAATGGAACTCTGACAGAAAAATGCAAGTGGGAAAAGCCAGACCTGCTTTGCAAGGAATGGGAGGGCAGACAAAAAGGAAATAGCTAGATTTTAAGTAAAAAGAAGAGCAGAAATCAGGAGCTAAGGAAATTATTTGCATTTGACAAATCTTTCTAATTAAGAGGCAATTATATCCTCAGATTCCTAATTGGGATTCTGGCAGTTTTTCAGGCTTGCAGGATAATTGCAGTCTGGTAATTCTATTAGGAGGGAAATTTGGGAGAAATACCTTATCATAACATTTAGCTTTTGCCATCTGTGCTGATGAGCTATGGCAAGGATGGGAATGTGGAATTTCTCCATTGGGGCTTTTTTCTTGACTGGCAGACATGCTCAAATAGACCTGGGGCTGGTATGAAAAACAATCTTTCTGCAGCCATAGAAAACAGATGCTAGGTCTTTTGAATGTGGGAAAGTCATGCTCTTGCTCTTGTACTCTTAGCATGGATGTTAAACCTGGGTTAACAACACTCCACAAGATTAAATGTATATTATTTAGCTATAGAGACATAGCTTTATTGCAGAATCACAATCATGAGCGTACAAAATACGATATGGATATTTTTTTTCGGTAATAACTGCATTTAGCTGGAGAAATGACTTGCCTGCCCTACTATTGCTAGTAACAATATTGTTATCAGCTGAATCAGATTTTAGGACTTTAGTAAAATACCTTCCTGTTGTGGTTACTGTTTAATATGGCAGGGACAGAATTAGTCTTCCTCTGTAATAACATATCACAGGCCACAAAGAAGTATGGTGGTAACCTGGATGATTAAAATTCCTGGAAATTGGTCACTATTGGGAATGCTATTGATGACGAATAGCTGAACAAAAAGGAACATTTTAGGAAATTGTCATGTAGTTTGCTAGAAAGGCACTAGGCCCAGTCCAATAGAACATTATATTGTGCAATCATTAGGCATAGAACCATTTAAGAAGTTTAGATTAAATTTGTTGAAAGTTTGAAGTAGGCGACACCCATTAAAGTTCCCCAATTTATCTGCTAATTTATCTGAGAAGTGGTGTAACAATATCTATATTAGAGGATAATAATGGCATTTAGCATGAAGCAACTTTGTCAGGGAAACTTGCCCTTGCTTTGAAATTACCTGTGAGAATTATAAAGGCATATGGAAATTTCATTTGTATGTTACCAATATACGGCTCTAATTACAGTAGCATGATGTAAACATTAGTGAATAAATATCTGAAATTGTTAAATGTAATAGCTGTACTAGTACAGCTATTACACAGTCATGAAAAATTTCAAAATGAAGTGCAAAGGAAGTAAGCAAGTTAGGCTACCAGATTGCCCTCACTGAAAGGGATTCAAATTCTCGAGTCATGATTTCTGTAAATCGAGTCATGATTTCTGTAATAAAAAATGTCAAACCTTCTGATGTAATTAATAAATGAGATGTCACTGCTTTTATTCTCCCATCCAACTAGATTTCAGGAGGTGGCCATCAATGACCTGTAGAGATAAATCGTTGAGATATGAAATCTGCTCTTCCATATTGTTCCTCTGGGAGGGTTGTATAGGTATTACAGTATAAAGCTATCTTGAGACACTTCAGAATCAAGATTATCTAAACCAAGGGCTTTGAGTCATGTTCGTTATTGATGGTTTTACTTTCTCCACTTACGTAATTTGTCCTTTAACTTCAGGTTTTTTAGCCCCTTTCTTCTTTTTAGAGGCTACAGTCTTTTTGGCAAAGGCCCTAACGCTCTTGGGAGCCTCAAGGTTCTTGAGGTAGTTAGTTGGACTTTTTCACTCTATCCTATTTTAGTTCCTGGGCCAGACATATTATTTCTTTTTGAGCTCTGTCCTCTGAATAGTCAGAGTACTTTAGTGAGGTATTCAATATATTATCGTTTTTTAATAGTCTTCTAGAATGGTGGAGGAGGCAAGTCAATTAAAGATGCAGTTATTACATATGATACAGTACAGCATTTGTCCAAGATCTTCCAATCTTTCCCCCCCTCTTCTTAAACTGGCAGATCCATGAAAGAACTGTTTTACTTTTTAGCAAAATAGCCTTTAACATGGATGATTGTAAAATGTGAAGCACCTATTTGATCATGATGAAAAACCAGATGCTGGACTGTGGTGGGTGTTGGCTTGTGCTTAGATTTCCCAGTGATTTTTGCAGGAGTACTTTATTGACCTAATAAAATGTGGGGATTCTATCATATGTATAAGTGCCAATACTGAAAGAATCAATTAGCTTGCCTTTATAAGAATTAGCCTTGCTATGAAATAGTTTCTATTGTCAGTGATCATCTTATAAGTAGGCTCATGCCAGTTGATGCACTTAAAAAGGAACAGCCGCTAATATTACTTATTTTCACTTATCTAATAAAAACTGTATTTGCGGTTGTGGCATATAAAATGTAAACGCCATCAGTAATCCTTAATTATGGGATAAGGTAATGAGAATTCCAGACTATACAATGAAAGCAACAGAAAGCTCACAAGAGGCAAGCCAGATGAGGAAAATAGATGTTATAGTAATTGCCGATTCATCCCATCATTTATCTGTTTTTAATTATAATAGAAGGGTAGCATAGTCCACTGTGCTTTTAAAAATAAAATTAACATCTCCCACCCCAGTAGCTGAACTGGGTTTGTTTTGAAGTGCTATGCCAAAGTTGTTAAAGGTTATATTCTTAAAAATCATGTATGTTGTTGTGATTTTTTTTTCTAAAAAGAAAGAAAAAATATATACTGCTTGGGAGTAGGGCTATACCCCTGAGGATGCCAATTTCTTACAGGGAGGTCTGCTCCCTTGTTCAGTGCCCCCAGGTTGGATCTGAATATTTGCCTGTGCTCTCTGTGATGGGATAGTGTTTTAGTCTTGTCTTCTAACTAGAACACAGAGCTGTGAGCTGATTCTGAATATGAAACAGAAGCTTTGATTTAGGCTCCTAGGACAACGGATTGAATCATTGTCTGATGATACTTCCAAATTCAGAACACAATTGAAAAAAGAATTGCAACTTCACAGTTCAGTTGACTATAGCACAGGCTATCTGTATATTTAGGATTGAATACATTTTAAAATTCAGATGTACCAGTATCTTGAAACTCTTGAAAATGAGATCTTGAAATTCTCAAAGCATAAATTGTGTTCCTTAAATTCATAGAAGAAAATTATGACAGCATAATCTAGGAATGTAATTTCCTAGAAAATTATATTTCCTTTTTTCCTTTTTTATTATTTTTATCATATTTTTAAGTACTAAGCCCTTTTTTTGTCTTTTAAACGGTAAGCTATCCTGAGTGATGAATATGAATCAGAGATAGAAAAACTTTAAATAAAGCAAAAAATGAAATTTCTTACTATACAAGTAAAGCATATAACTGAATGTGCAGATAATTTTACTCCTTTTTTATACTACTCATAATAATAGGATAAAATTCTAGACCATTTCTATTAATAGATTTTTATACTACTCATAATAATAGGATAAAATTCTAGACCATTTCTATTAATAGATTTTAAAAAATTGTAAAAGATGTATGCATTTGTCTTCATTTGGAACTTTATGAAAGTACTGAATTTTTATATATAGCTTTTTCGAATGTACTAGGCGGTTCAAACACATTTTTCTTGGATTCATTAAAACATGAATTTCCCCAAATCTATTCGTTAAATAAATTTCTCAAAGAAGATTTTGCAATCCCAACTAAGTTTTAAAATAGAATTACTTCTTTTCGTTCAGAGTTTACAGAAATGCACGCGTTTCTGCCAAGACACCCATTTTTTTCCTGCAGGTTTTTGAGTTGATCAAGGGAAGTAGCACAATCTCCTTTCAGTACTACATTTTGTATAGCATCTGCCTCCATCCTTGTGTATCTTTTTACTTCTGCTCCCAGGAAAATTAATGGGATTTCTGGTGGAATTCCTTTAATCCCACCTCCAAAGGCCTCCGAGTGATGGGTTACCTGCAATAGTACCAGATGTTTCAACTCTTGTAATGCGGGTCTTTTTAAAACCAATGCATCTTCAGGTGTATCTTAGAAGAGCTAGCCCTGCATTTCTTAAAGTACAGGATTAGCAGAGAAATCCGTTAACACCCACACCATATAAAGTTAAACATCGTTGATCTGTTTTCTTCTGTGAAATTCTGTATTCAGTTATCAACTGTAGAAAGTGCAGTAAACAAAGTCGTTCTAAAATTATGGTGTTTGATTCTAAAAATTTAGAAGTGTTGACAGCTAACCAAGATGAGCATACAGATCCAATCCCGGCAATAGAAATCCCACCCAACACCCTTCTAATTATAATTCAAGTCAATTATTTTTCTCAGCTGCATTGGGGACTAATTCCCTCCCAAAGTCTCCCCCGTAAACATTTTCCCAGTGCTATCAAATTTGCTACACAAAGGCAAGACTGGGCTGTGGCTTATCTTGGCTGAGTATTATTCCTCTATCTTTCACTATGTAAACCTACTCGCCTGCTGATAAGAGGCCTTACACAAAGGATCAAAGAAAAGCAAGGCTCTTGTGGAGAGGAGGGGGTCTCTCTGTCCCCCCCTCATGCTATTATAAATTTGCAGACACAGAAAGAACTGCTTTCCATCTCAATAACCCAGATTAAAATAATTACCCCAGGCAAGTTTCATTAGAAAAACCCCAATCCCCATGCTAGCGCTGGGATAGGATCCTACATGTTAGCTGCCTGGCTGCTTGAAATAACTTTTCAGGCCAGGCCCTGCAGTGAGGCAGAGCAACAATCCCATGTTCCTCTTATCCTCTCTTAAAGGGGCTCATTAGCCTTTCATTCTGATGTCATAGAAAGAAAACACCACCCAGACCCTGAAATAGGATATAAATAACACAGATAGTATTTGTTTCCCTGGAGGTGTTTGGACTGCTGAAAAAGAAAAAACCCAAGGCTATTCTTGCTATGAGTTTAACAGGTAGAAATGATGAGCCAGTCTCAACAAGTCTTGAATGAAGTTTGCTCTAGTCATAGCTGAGGTATTTATAAGGACTTCTGGCTTTTGAGAAAATTTGAGACTTTTTATTCTTGGTGCGTGCATTGATTTTCTTATGATCTTTAGCAAAACTCTGATTTGTGTCATTTCAGCTGTGTTTTGGGAAAATCATCTCCGTTTCCAAAAGCAGTCATTGCAATAATATGTTTCTGACTATATGGAGGTTTGGTAGGTGATGCTCACAGAAAATGAAACAATAGGATCTAAGACAACCAACAACATTTACATTTAGATAGCAGGTAACCAGAATGAACAGTCTTTTCTCATCTCAATGAGCTCCCTCCCATTATGATTCTTGACTAGTCAGTTTCACTCTCTTAACAACTGTATTTTTTCTGGCTCAAGGTTATTACTCCACTAGTAATTTATCTTTTTAAAGAATGCTCATAGACTTGTATGATGACAAATTGTATAGAGTAGTGAAGCATTATATATTCCATTGATCTGATAATGCTGGTACTTCAAATATTCATCTGCATACCCAAAGTATCTACAATGGCCCTGAAAGGCCCTTTGTGGTTATGAGAAAACATGAATTCAGTGTTGTTGGGGACAGAGTATATTTTGGTGTGATTTTCCTGAGCAGAATGCAGTTGAAGGATTTGATGACATGTTAAGCAATTGTAAGAATGTGGAGAAACTAATGTGTCATTTTTGCTGCTGGCACTGATTTTGATAATACGGATTTATTTCCAATGTTCTAAAGATTGAAGACAGAGGAATTTATATATATAAAACACACGCACGCACGCACGCACACACACACACACAAAACTACTGGTAGATTCCATGACAATTAAGATTACATTCATTCATCTCAAATAGAATATCTATGCCTGTCCATACAATATAGGACTTAAACTGTTTCTCCTGGTAGGATTTTACCAAATTAAATAGATTTTACTCACAACATAATGGTTTTTGTTGTCTGTTCACAAGAATGCCCTTTTTCCAGGGGTGGGCTTCAAAAACCTCAGCAACGGGTTCGCTGCCCCGTTGCAGGGTGGGCGTGGCCATGGTGGGTGTGGCGTAGTTGGACTCCTGCACCATGGTGAGGGGAGGTGTTTTTGTCTCTCCCGAGGTCCAGAGGCTTTCCTGGAGCCTCTGGGAGTGTGAAAACGGCTTTCCCCTAGCTCCAGACACTCTAAGGAGGCTAGTAATGGGCCATTTCCAGCCTCCTCCAATTTCCGGGAATCCCATTTTTCTCCCTCCCAGAGCCTCCGTGCACACCCTGCACTTACCTGCATCCACAATGGGCTGCGTGGAGACTCCTGGGAGGGATGGGAGGGGTGGGGCAGAGTGGGCGGGCCCATCTAGGAGTGGGATTTGGGAGTCCAACGATCCCCACAGAATCTTCGCAAAGGGTCCGCACGTACCCCGTGAACTCCCAGCAGCCTACCCCTGCCTTTTTCTATAAAAGTGTTTCTGTGTAATTTCCATTTTCCATTTACTGCTATCCTTTTCTGTACTTTAACTAGAAATCAAGGTAGCCAGAAATTAAGACATAGTTATCATACTACAAGTATGAACTGTCCCAGCCTTAGAATAACTATTTCTTGTCCCTTACTTTGCTTTAAACCTTAAAGGTGCTGGAGAGTCCACTAAAAAGTTGGTGAAAATACACCACAATATAATAGAGAGATTATAACTTACTAATGATTTCTATGACATGTTCAGATGCATAACCTCAGTAACATTACTGAGAAATTAATGCTTCTGTTCTAAATGGCACTTTTTTCCTGAATTGTGGCAGGTTGATGCCATGTAATGAGGTTGGTTGAGACCATGCATAAAAGAGATGGACAACATTAGGATAGGAGAGGCAATATTGCATGCATGATGGATGACCTTTTGTTGGGTTTTTTTTTTTGGGGGGGGGGAAATGATTAAGC
>JANHFL010001718.1:40435-53182 GCA_032468155.1 Oxyrhabdium leporinum | reverse complement strand
AAAACAAAAAAATATTGGATAAAAATACATTCATGGTTGGAAAAGATGATACAACAGCGTATTGATTTTAAACCTGATTCTCTTTTCTGTTGAGTTGTGTCCCCGTTCTCATCTAAAGAATACTTACCTTAAAACATAAATACAGGTGAAAAGAGCAATGCTGACTTTTATATTCATCCTCCTTTATATATAACTGGATATGGATGGGCTCAGACTGCTGGCAGTGTAGACTTTAAGCAGCATTGGATTGCGCTTGTAGTATCTTGCTTTAAATATAACATCTTATACTTGTTTTTTCACTCTTCAATCCATGACTAGCCTTCACGTCTTGTTGAATGCTTTGAAGAATCTCAATCTGCTATTCTTAAAAACAACCTTCTCATGTCAGTAGACTCCAGTGGTAATAACATATTATTACCATAGTAATAACAAGGCTAACCCTTGATCACCTGTTTTTATATATTTTTTAAAAATATTGAAATTTGTCATGTACTTAACTTCTTGTCTTCATTTGCAATAGGAAGGAACTATAGAATCATGTTATAGTTGTGCACTTGAGATTAACATTTCCCCATCTCAATATGAGGAGTCATACTGAACATGAATGAACATGAACATGAATAATTAACATGCAGTGAGCATGAATTTAGTTTGTATATAAAATGCATGCAATTCATATTTCTGTAGTATATACATCAACATTTGAATATGAATGATACATTCATTCAGAAATTTGTCAGAAAGAGCAATTAGTGGTTTGTGGTCTGTTTGTATATGCACTTTCTCGTTATAAAGTATTGTAATCTTTCACAGACAACACAAATCATATTCCCAACAACTCCCTTTTAAATGTAGTTATCTAATTGCACCTGCTATTGCCTTATGGTAATTGTGTATGACTGTCATTACCTTAGGTGAGTTAGCCAAATATCATCATGTTCTGTAGGGCTTGAAGAAACCTGTGAGATGGGAAAAAGAAAAACTGAAGAGAGATCAAGCTTATATCAATATCCAAATAAATTAAAGATCACAATTGCTAGAAGCAAAAGGAAGGAGTAGAAAGTTGGTTTGTTTTACCAAGGCTAATCTAAAATGTGTTCCTATAAAATTCTGGGACTTTTTGCTGACACAATGATTTATGGATTTGGGTAAGGGATAGGTTATGGAAGAAGAGGTACTTGCATATAACCTTGTGCAGGTGAAGAATTAAAAAGCTTGTTTGTACTTGTGATAAAGTGACTTCTTTAAATATTTATTTTCTCTTTTCTTGTTATTTCTTTCTCTTTTTGCTTTTTTCTTGCACTTCTATTCTTTTTATTACTCCTTTCTAAGTTGTTTCTTGCTTGTTATTTTTCAAATCAATACAATTTAAAAAAAAATTAAAACTCATGAACAAAAAAACCTATTTATTTATAGTAGGGTAAATATTACTGAAGTACATGTAAAACAAAGACAGCTCCTCCCCAATTTTTTAAAAAAATATTTTCTTGTGAAAATCCACTACTGCTTCTTTAGAAAAACTTCTTCAGTTAAAAAAAATGTACTTCTGGCCAAGGCTGCCCAATTTCTGTGATGTGAAAGTATCATGCTGATCAGTCCTGCCAGCTTTAGCCAAAATTATTGAGTGTGAGCTTTTTTTTCTCTTTGAAATGCTGCTTTAGGTCAGATTTGGCCCTTTTTATTCTGCTTAAGCTGGGATCAATTAGCTCATAATGCTCTTTTTAAACTCTAAGTTTTTCAAGAAATCTGAAATTTTTTTAGTCACAGAAATTATCCCAACCTTATGCTCATCCTGAACTTGAAATGAGTTAACTTGCTTGCCTCGTTGTTCTGGGCAATAAGTTGTTGTTCTTATAGCAGCAATGTGTGTTAAAGGATGAAAGATTAGATGCAGCATAATTGGCTCTGTTTACATGAACGTGCTCTCTATCATTGCCAAGGTAAAAGGAAAAGAGCAGGATATAACAGGAAAATTGTAATAATACCCTGGACACTGGGTATAGAACAAAAGTTCTTGTGAATACGTTGAGTACACGGCTTTTAAATTCCACTATTTCTGTCTCTCTGGTCACGAGTACTAATTTAGGTCTTCAGCTCTGTAAATTGAAAACATTCTACAGAATTCAGATTCGATGAGTCCAGTTTTCCCAAAAAGAACTCAAATTCTATCGGTCAATCAGCATAGTAGTCAGTTCACTCCTTGGCTTTGTGATTTGATTTCTTTCTGGCTACATGCAGGATCTGTGGTCAAGAACTGAAGGTCATGTTTCAAATGGCAGGGTCAATAATTTGTTCTCTGTATGAAAGAGGATTGAATTAATAATCAGCTGTGAAATATTGTGTAAATGTTGGGAAGAACAGATGTGCCCTGCAGAAGGACCCAGCAGAAATGTTATTGATCCCACACTCGTTGATGATGCATTGGTGCAGTATGGTGGTAGCTCTGGGAGACCAGACAAAGAGCATGTGAGATGAGCATGTGCATGTGTGTGAATGCAGGGAGATCAGAGAAAGAATATGCTGTGGCTCAAGGGCTTCTTGGCGTACATAGCTCTGGGATTGCAAGAAACAGTGAAGGAGAATATTTGTAGCTCAGAGTTGAAATCAGGGGTCTGATTAGTGCTCTCTGAGCTTGGTTGTTTCCTGGCTGACATTTTATTACCGACACTAGGTAACATCATCAACAACAACCAAGCTCAGAGAGCACCAAAGACCCTTTGCTACAAGAAACCCCTGGACTACTGTGCAATGCAAAGCCACAGCCTACAAGCCTCAGCTTCCGCAGCCCAGCCCAGCCCAGTAGTGTGGTGCAAAGCCACTGTGCCCCAGGAAGCACAAAGGGGTTTCTTGGTGTGCTGCAGTTCTGGGGTTGCAAGAAGCTTCTGAGCTGCAGAGCAGTGCAAAGCCCAGGCCAAATGGTGAAGCACAAAGCAACTTCTTCTTGCCCCAGGAAGCCACAGTCGTTTCGGCCCAGTCCCAGTTACATTCATCATCACCAACCACTCCCAAATCTCTGCTATCCTGCACATCCCAGCTGACCTTCATTGTTTTCTTGTTTCTGTTGTTGACGAAGTGTGCCTGGCCTGGCCCTTTGCAAGGGCCAGGTGTTGTCCCCATGATTCCACCTTCCCCAAGTTTTGCAGGGAAACCATCATGTGTGAACTGGGGAATAATTCCTCATGTGCCAGCAGATGATGCCTGTTGAGACCCGACAAAGAATAATTTATATCAAATGCTATTTGTGATGGTGTATTAAAGTGAGAACTTGAATGATAAAGGACATTCTGATCCAGTCCAATCTTTTAATTGTACCATAAAATATGTCTTTAGGTGCTCCATAAAAATGTAGTATATGACAGTTGAGTGACAGCTGAGTGCTGCTTTTCTATAGTTCTCCACAATATGAGGTTTTGAACAAGGCTACTATAACAACTCCCCTCCGAGGTTTGTTTTCAATAAAAGGGCATCAGTAAGCAGGAAATGCATGTTATATGAGCAAGCTCCAAGAAACCCCTCAAATTTCTTAATTTATAATTACCTTAGGGCACAACCTGTTCTTGCAAAAAACATTATATGGGCAGAAAGAAAGGGAACATTGTGAGGGAGTTGTGAGAAAAGAACCCATCCCATGGTGCACACAACTCCAAGAAACTAACAAAAGAAAGCCAGATTCATCCTTAAAACAAGAACTTCTAACCGGAAGAAAATACTAATTGCCTCTAGCTAAAGAGGAATAATTTGGACTTCACATGGAACTTTGATGGACTGGGTTAGGCAGCAAACTTCTTGATAAAAAAAATACCCGCTTCAGAAGAGTCTTGGTGCCCAACATTGACAGCACTTCTAATGTCGCTATTAAAGGGAGAAAGTGGTGGAGGATAGCCAACAAATACGAAATAGAAGACTCAAAACTGACGCATAATAACTCTCCCATTTTGAACAGGCATATTTTGAAAAGCCAACATTTGTATATACATTCTTCTATGCCATTTTGACTGTTTCTAATGCAACTATGAACTTTTAAATAATACGTATAATTTTTTACTGTGCTGGGATATAATATACTCAGTAGGCACCAAATTAGAGAAAACAAGTTTAGACGTTGTGTAATATTGTACCAGGTTGTTTTTCCATCTGAATGGATTCACAGTGTGGCATCAAGGAGCACAATGTTATCACAGTATTTTTTTCCACTGAATTCTAAACGCAGATCTCAAAGACAGCCTCAAGATTTACCATAGAAAATCTGTGTCAGAGAAAGAAATAGGAATGTTTTAAAGTTTCTTTTCAAGACTTTCCTTCCTCCTTTCCCAAACCTCTTTCTACAGGAATTTCCATTCTTCCCAGCAGAGGGCAGTAGTGTCTCTCTGGTATGCAATTTATCGGCCAGTTTATTACAATGTCAAGAAAACAGGCATTCAAATCAGAAGAAACCATGATAGAAAAAAGCCCTGATAAAATAGCTCATGCAGGTATAAATATCACACAGAGGCTTATTCTTGCTCTCAGTTACAGCAATGCAAACTTCTGAGCTACTATGGTTGTCGTAAAGTATTTAAAGGCTGTTTTGGGCCAGTTGCCTTGAATTAGTAAACTATGATCTAATTTAATTTCCAAATCCTTCCAAAGTTCAAAAACAGTGTATACATTCAGTCCTTAGTATTCTTCTTCCCCTAATAAATCCTGTCTGCATTGAATCCCAATACTAATACCTTATACGGCAGAACTACATTTACAAGTCTCTTTGAATAGACCAGGTTTGTCACATTTGAAATGGCTATAAAAAACTTCTAAGGAGAGCATTTAAGATACAAGGCTTTTTACACATGGGGATGAGGGAGGTGCGGAGAAGAGGAAAGGAAATTATACAAGTCCCTAAGGGAAAAAAAATACTTTGGCAGAGCACAAATAGTTTATGCATAGGTGGCAACCTAGGCTGCTGGGACAAAGAATCAAGAAATGGCTCATCTTCATTCTCAGAAAAATTCAGCCCCAAGCAAAGCATCCAAGTTCCTTTTAAGAATGTAAAAAAACAGGTCAAGAGAAATATAGCAAAAATGACTAGGAGCAAAACAAATCAAAACAACTAGGAGAACAGTTATGTACTCAGGCCATTCTTTAAAAGCATCAAGTATTTTGTACTATAATTCTCATCTTTCCTTGGGTGCAAATAGTGGTTGCAAACTGTAATCCAACACTTGTCCACAGCTTTATATTATAGTTGAAAAGACCAGTTAATATTTTAAGTTGGATCAATGTGATTATAGCAAAACTTGACAAAGAACAAATAAGCCTAAAATTTTGGAAATGCAGCGTTCATTTCTAGAAGCCCAAATTCACAGTAGACAATGACAACTTGACAGAAAGAAAGGAAGTGTGGAAGTATTTTCTGCCATCAAATGTTATACCCCCCCCCCCCCCAGTTCTGCTTTTTGGCCCAAGGTAACCAGCCTCCCTCCATCTCTCTCTTCTCTTGTTTTCTTTTCTAGACATGCTGAGACAATTAGATGCTTGGTGATCATGATGCTTTTTGAGAGGAATAGGGAGAAAGGGGCAAATTCTTGACACATACAAATTCTACCATGCTGTCTATAGGCTGGGACGGTTAAGGAATACCTGTCCAAAATAAGCCATAGTAGATACCTATCTATCCAAAATGCAGATGTTTTTCCTTTAACAATTTCCATTATGGGACATCTGAACGTCTTTCACATCAAAGCAAAGTGAACTTAAGGCCCTAGAAGCTGTAGCACTCCATTTTGCTTCTTGCAAGATTTTGATTGCAAGAATCATAAATACGCTAGGGGACTTCAACGTGTCCTACAAAAGATACACTTGTTGGGACCACTCCATACACCACCATTTGCATATCTTTATCCTTGGCCAACTGGCCCAGTTTTATTGCAGCTTAGCAACAAAGCAATTCCTTTGTCAAAGCTTTCATTTTGCAAATGCAAATGTACATGGGTTCCATTAGTGAGAAGTGAGGGGTCCTACCAGTTCTTACCTCAGTATTGTGGCAAAGCCTTTGTGTGTCATGTTCTTGCAGCCCAGCACTTTGTGTAGGCAGAAAAGGTTAGTTTTACCTTGCCATGAAAAGGCTTGCAAGCAAGCAATGGTTAAAATGAGATAAGGATGCTGTGGAACTGTGATTTCAGTGCTCTCCTATTACTCAGTAGGAGGGAGTATGTCTCCTCAAGAGGAGTTTTTACAATTGTGAGGATGGGAAGTGCAACCGAGTGGGCAGTGAAATCAATGGCTACATGGAAAAGTCCAAAGAGTTGCAGTCTAAATTAAAACAGCATTATTCTAGATCCTGGGAAATATCTAACATCTGTGCAATAAATGTAATGTAACGTAAGTCTGAATCCTATCAGTCACAGCCAGCAGGAGCAGCCTAACTATAAAACTGCTATATTAAATCTTTCTGCAACAATAAAGCTCACCTTTTACTGGGACCGAAGCCAGAGTGGCAGAGGGAGATAATCTGATGCCATGTTTGTTTTGGGATGGTATCTGTGCCGGGATATATTAAAATCCATTTTGGAGGAGAGGGAGGTTTGTAAATAATCTAGCTTCTTGGGGTAATCCCATTGGCAAATGTTAACTGAAGAGATAAGGAGAACAATCAATTATTTAAAGAGCAAAACGGCCTTTAGCAGGCCATCCAATGACAAACAAAAACTGGCCAGGCTCATTGACTTGGCAGAATTTCAGGCAACATCTGAGCTTTTCTTTGATATCCTCAACCAAAGAATGATGAATGTTGGTTTGTATTATCAAAATTTTCATTTCTAAATATGACCAGCAAAATATTCCCAGGTCTTTCTATGCTTTTTCTTCTTACCTGAATTCTTTAGTACTCAAGTTTTACCACCTGACATCAAGGAAGAACAGAGAGAAGGGTATATTTATAGCTTCACTCCCTGATGCAGAAGGCTGTAGGTCCACCCTCAGCATTTCAAAACCCGAGGTGCATCTCCTTAAATCTCTAAAATTTGTCAAAATATTTTCTTTAATGTGATAGAAAAGGAAACAGCAATGTTTGGTTTTAATTAATTTCCAAAGCAGATGAAACAAAATTAAAATGTAGTTTTCATCTTGGCCTCGCCGCAAATGTGAGTCATTTGCTGTAATAGTTAAGGCACCAGGCTAGAAACTGGAAGACTGAGAGTTCTAGTCCCACCTTTGGCACAAAGCCATTTAGGTGATCTTAAACCAATCACGCTGTCAGCCCTAGGAAGGAGAAAACAGCAAATGATTTCCAAAATCTTGCCAAGAAAAGCTGCAGAGACTAGTCCAGGTAGCTGAGGAGTCAACACTGACTTGAAAGCATGCATTAATCAATCAAATCAATCAATCACCTAAATGCAGCCCTCAACATGCTTTCCCAAAGCCCAAACAAAACTTTGCATGTTTGCTTTGCAGATCCTACCCATACCACATGTGTGGGCAGCACATTGGATGCTACCTTTTCCTGCCTTCTCCCAACTTCCTTTCTCACCTTTTCCTGCCACTATCCAGGGTTCACTGAACCCGTCAGGTTCTGACACTTGTGTGGGGTGAGAACTGTACTGCACCTGTCTGCAATTCAGACCTAGAGGGTTACGGTGAAAGGTAGAGGGCGGGAGATGGTTGGTTTTTGATGCGCTGCATATATATGTTGCACACAGAAAGCTGGCTCTTTTCCGCCTTCTCCCAACTTCGGAATGTGGACAAATTTGGTTGTATTGGCAAAAGTTTGCAACTCAACCATTCATTATTAGAGTAATGTCTGTACCTTAACCACTGTGTCATGCTGGTATCATCACATTTTTCAGTCCAAAAGAAATGATTGCGTTTAAGCAATGCAAACACAAACAGGGAGTTGTGCAGAAGAAAAGATGAGCTTTTCTCACTTTGCATGTATCTCCACTGATGAAAGTGACTGGTGCCCTTTCTCTTACTCTGCATCTGATTTTCTTAAGGGTTTTTTCCTAATAGTTCTTTCTTGCTTATTTTTTTTTAAAGAAAAAGCAAAGCAGCACCAGAATCTCCTAGTTCCTTCTTAAAATGTGTATTGTTTACCAGCAGGGGAATTCTGAGAGTTAAAACCCACACATCCCCTAAAGTTGCCAAGTTTGAAAAACACTGGTTTGCAGTCTGTTTGTTTATTTTTCCATTGACTCACCAGTGTGTCTTTTTGAGTTTTTCATCAAATATTGTCTTTCATCCTACAAAACAGAAGCAAGTCCTTGCTTGCACGTAACATCGCTTGTCGTTTGTCTGACATTAGAGATAACCATTGAGTTCTTGTGATAAAGTAATGGCTGCCTGCCCAGATCTACTATTATCACAATCGGATGCTCTCCAGATGAGTCGAACTAAGCCTGACAATCACCAGCCAACATGGGGATCCTGGAAATTGCAGTCCATCTGATCCGGAGAGCTGCAATGGAGACCAGTAAGCTGTTCGCAGGCATAGTTGAATACAAGTGGGTTAAATGTTAGAGGTTACAAAACAGCAGCCGATCTGACTGTATCTCCCTGGGGAATTCCCAAGAGAGAAAGAGGATGCAGCAGTAGATAGGTCTGATTCCAGGGTGGATTTCAAATGGTGTTTCCTTTGCCATATGTCCTTTAACACTGCTGGCTGTGATTGTGTGTTGGACAACAAATGCAGTCTGAGTGCCAAGTAACACTTCTCCACAAGACCTGAACCTTAGGAACTCTTTTTAGAAATCAGTCATGAGTGTGATCAAATTGCCTTAACTTTATGAAATTATGCAGATAGTTTATTCGGGTTAGGATAGGAGGTTTTTTAAAAATAAAAGGTATGCATTAAAAAAAAGTAAAGAAGTTGCCATATTTTCCCTCCATAGGTCCAAGACATACGCCCTTTCAGTATATTTTCAAAGAGGTTTAAAGGTATGTTCTTTAATTATCCTCCCAAATATTCCCAGTTAATGGCTTTCGAATGTTGGCATCTGTCCTTTCCTTGTGCACTTTGACTGCTGGCTCTGTCTCAGGCACACAGCAACTCTTCCAGGAGCGAGATGTTTAAACACCATCTCCTCTCCAATTTCAGCAGTGTGTTATAAAGAAAACAACCCCTGCCAGCTGCAGCAGGAAATCACTATTTGGTTTTATGAGGCACCTCTTCCTGACAGTCTTCGCTGAAAAGCTTTTGCTAGAATTACAGGGTCTGTATTTTATAGTCAGTCAGCACAGTCTTTTCATTCTCATCAAAACCCCTTCTAGAAAAGGCAGATATAGTAGGAATGTGGCATTTTCTTGGGCGGGGGACCCTCTGCTTTCTTAGGTTTGGCCCTGAGTGCCCTGAAATGAAATTGGAGGAAAAACAAAAACCCTTATTCAGCTGAAGGACCAGGGATCAGAAGGTATGGATTTGACAAATGGCAGAAATAAAATATTGTGTAAGTGAAATACCCAATTAAGTAAACACATATTGTACTTGGGGAGGAACAAAACATCCAAACAACATTTATTTACTGCATCAGGAAAAATGCAGGCTGGAGGCTGCCCACTTCTCAAATAAGAATCCACTTAAGGAAAAAGTTTCATGGGACTACCTATAGGCACTTCTAGAGGTAAAGGTTTCCTATCTCCTGCAAATCAAGGAACATGGTGAAGCTACTCTGCCTTTTTTTCTTTGGCATAGAAAAAAGAGTGAGGAAGCACAGGAAAGACTTCTCAGCATAAAAGTTCATTAAAAAGTTGTGATGGGCAGAGGGAGGAGGGAGCACGCACTTCTTGCCATTGGATTAGGAATGGTTATCGGGAACGAAGAAATGTCTAGTTACTATATGAACTAATCTTGAATGGAGGCATTGTAACTAAAAGAACTTTAAAGTTGATATTCTTATCATTCTGATTGTGGACAGCTGAAATTTAAAAAAATGATTTTAATTGACTGTACTTCTCTATAATTGTTTTAAATATATTACTTACACAGGTAGTCCTCAACTTACAACAGTTCACTTAGTGACTATTCAAAGTTACATCACTAAAAAAAGTGACATGACGATTTTTCACCCTTACGACTGTTACAGCATCCGCATGGTCACTTGATCAAAATTCAGACAGTTGGTAGCTGGCTCATATTTATGACGGTTGTAGTGTCCCAGGGTCATGTGATCTCCTTTTGCAACCTTCTGACAAGCAAAGTCAATAGGGAAGCCAGATTCATTTAACAACTGTGTTACTAATTTAACAACTGCAATGATTCACTTAATAACTGTGGCAAGGCACAGGTTGTAAAATGAGGCAAAACTCACTTAAATGTCTCACTTGGAAACATAAATTTTGGGCTCCTTCGTTGTCGTAAGTCGAGGACTATTTGTATGCTTTTAGTTGCATTTTTCTGGCTGTATTTTTTAAGTATGGAATTTTATAACTGTGCCAATAATATGCTGGGAATGACTTAAATACCTACAGAATTTATGGCTTTAGTAGAGGTTGTTGATTCAAGGATGTGCTACGCTGCTTTTTTTATTTCACTTCTTTCTATGGTCAAGTGCGGGTCAGTTTGTTAGAATAACAGTCTCGGCACCTCCTTGGCACCTCCTGGAGACTAAAACACATGAAGAATGGTTGCAGGAATTGGGTATGTCTAGTTTAATGAAAAGAAGGACTAGGGATGGCATGATAGCAATGTTCCAGTATTTGAGGAGCTGCCACAACAGAAGACTTATTTTCCAAAGCACCAGAAGGCAAGACAAGAAACAATGGATGGAAATTAATCAAGGAGAGAAGCAATCTGGAATTAAGGAGAAACTTCATAACAGTGAGAACAATTACTCAATGGAACAGTTTGCCTTCAGAAATTGTGGATGCTTCATCACTGGAGGTTTTTAAGAAGAGACTGGACAGCCACTTGTCTCAAATTATATAGGATCTCCTGCTTGAGCAGGGATTAGATTAGAAGACCTTCAAGGTCCCTTACAGCTCTATTCTTTCAGAGCCGTGGTGGTGCAATGGTTAGAATGCAGTACTGCAGGCTACTTCTGCTGACTGCTGGCTGCCCGCAATTTGGCAGTTTGAATCTCACTGGGCTTCCATCCTTTTGAGGTGGGTAAATTAAGAAACCAGATTGTTGGGGGCAATATGCTGACTCTGTAAACTGCTTAGAGAGGTCTGTAAAAAGCACTGTGAAGCGGTATAGAAGTCTAAATGCTATTGCTATTCTTGTTGATTGATAGCTTCAGATTCACTTTTTGGTCAAAAAGATATAAAGTCATAATGGACATACACGCTGCTATATTTAAAAAATCTGCTGCATCACGTTCAAACTCTTCACCTCTTAAGAATGTACGCCAAGGAACTCAGTTTCCGGCAAGTCCTATTACTGCTGTGGAAACAACTCTATCCATATCTCTGTTGATGCTGCACTCTTCCAACACTTAATTTGGTCCAACAAAGCTGATCCGGTATAGATCTGTACATGATTCTGTGGAAGGAGAACAAGAGAATTGTGCTGTTATTGTAAGCACTTAATGGAATGCTCACATCTAGGAGGAAAGAGTTATTTTCCTCCACTAGACTTCTAAAACGTTCAATTAATTTCTTATCTTTCTTAAACTGGGCCTAATTTAATTCTTACGGCTCTCTACAAAACTGTGCATGGCTGACAGACTCTATAGCATTTTAAAAGACTTTAATTGTTTCTCTGCCACTTGGAAGAGAGATAACATATTTTTCTTCAGCTTTAAGATTCTCCAGCAGCCATAAACTTTGAATATTAATAGGATCCATGGAAGCTGAAGCCTAGTCTTGTACCTGCACAGAAAAGACTGACAGAAAAGAAGATGCTGTCATTTGGGACTGGTGGCTGGAAAAAGGGCATAAGGCAACTGGAGACTCAAATACAAAGCAATAAATAGTTCATTGCAGGCAAGTTTTTTATTCCAGCTGAATCGGTACATGTTAAAGTTAACTTGCACAAAATGTAATACCTGCCATTTTTTTTCTTTTCGCTTCCCTTCATCGGTCTGTATTTGGTCTGCAGTCAAACATTTCTATACCATGCATACTATGCGTTTGAGATACACTGATGTGCTATGACACCTTCAGCAAATTTTGAAAATTGAAATTGGGGCACGGCTCTTAAGCTGAAATTCAACTTTGGATGGTATAGTTTTGCATTCTTGTAAGTACTTTGAAGACATTTCTGAGTGAAAACTCTTCTGTGCCATGCCTGCTTTTTATTACAGCTCGCTGTGCTTTGCTGGATGGGGAATTCTGGGAGTTGAAGTCCGCCAGACTTAAAGTTCCAAGGTTGGAGACCCCTGCTTTACAGAGATTGTACAAAACTCCATGTAAAGATTGTGGGATGGTTGGCTATACTTTGTATTACATGAATACATGGCACATCACCCATTTTTAAATAAGGCTTTTGGACAATGCCTTACTAATGTAGTAATTTTTCAGAGAAGTTGGAGGCTTTCTCAACAAAGATAAGAGTAAGCAACCTCAGAGATATAATAACATGTTCTGCTTGCCAACTTACAGAACAATTTTCCCAACAGATCCATGAACATCTACTGTAGGGTGCAGGAGAACAAGTAATGAAATATGGTTCACAACACTGTAATATACACCCTGCCAATCACATGAATGTGGATGATATTCAGTGGTGAAATCTACAATTTTTCACTACCAGTTCTGTGGCTTGGTGATCATGTGACTGGATGGGCGTGGCTCACAAAATTACACAACCAAACTCACAAAATTACACAACTCACAAAA
>JANHFL010001718.1:7031-40335 GCA_032468155.1 Oxyrhabdium leporinum | reverse complement strand
CACCAGAAGGCAAGACAAGAAACAATGGATGGAAATTAATCAAGGAGAGAAGCAATCTGGAATTAAGGAGAAACTTCCTAAAAGTGAGGACAATTAACAGCTTGTGCTTCATCACTGCAGGCTTTTAAGAAGAGGCTGGACAGTCACCTATCTGAAAAGGTATAGGGCCTCCTGCTTGAGCAGGGGGTTGGACTAGAAGACCTCCAAGGGCCCTTCCAGCTCTATTCTGATCGTTGTATCAGATATATTGTAAAGCAATTATTTCTGTATTTGAGGCCTTTCGCTAGCGTACTTACTCAAACTATTTTCAATCAGCATCTTATGTAAGACTTGTGTAACATTGAGGCGTTTGCTTTTGGTTTGTCTGGGTGAAGAGACCAGTGACTCATAACCTGTTAGCTTCAGAAAATAAAATGATTATTGTATCTTTTCCAGTTGTTGGCATTTATTTGGGTGAGTTGGGTGAGTTTTCCCTGCCATGCTTATAAAGCAAACTTAGTTAAAGTCTCTTTCAGAACTTTCATGGATACATCCATATTCTTTTTGTGCAAAAAGACAGAAGTGATTTGTTGTTGTTGTTGTTGCTGCCTTCTAATTTTCCCTCTTTTTTACTTTCCAGTTTCATTTACAGTCTGGGATTTCTTGGTGATCTATTAACCAACCACTGACTAAGTTTGAACCTCTGTAGGTTTTTTTAGAAACAAACCCAGTTTAATTAGGTACTGCCCTCTGACAAGATTGCATAGAACACACTGACAAATAGAATATCCACTTTCATTTTTGCACACATCATTTAAAAGGTTATTTTCAGAGAAAATGGAGACTGAATAAGCGAATTCTATTATCCCCATTTTCGTATCAGAAAACCTTACTATGTGCAAATGTCCAAAGAGGAATTTACAAATGTCAGCTAATTCAAGAAGAGTCACAAAGAAACTATTAGCTCAGTTAAACTAATAAACTACACATCTATACTACTCACATATGGTCTAAAGAAGGATAGTGTGGGGAGTCCAGAACTGATTTCTGTAAATCCTCATAATCTGATTGTTTGTGAGTAAAACCAATATCATGTTTGTTCTTATCTTTATTCTTTGGGCAGAAATTTTCCATTGGTGCCTGCTCTAATATGGATAACTATCACTTACCCACCAGCTGATAACATTTGTATTCTTATAAACCTGTATATTACGCGAAAATATTTAGCCCCGTATTTGATAGGCATTTGAGCAATTGACAGCAATGCAAAATTTAAAATCACATATCAGAATTTAGTTTTTGTCTTTGCTCATGATGAGACAAAATTCTAAAGTGACAAAACACCAATTCTTTACTATCCATATGTTCTGATCTCTGGTGAAATTGACAAGGCTAAAGAAATGTCTTATTTAACTGATTCCAAAAGATGGTTCTTGAAACATTACCTGTGTCCCTGCACTGTTTCATCTCTGCAGGTTGTTTTAAAAGAGAACCAGCTACAGTTCTGGTGAATCTGATCTGATTTTCCCTAGATCTTATCAATGTCACTGAAATCCAGGGGGGAAAAACACTAGTAAAGCAGGATGGAGATTTACACTGTCACATTGTGACATGAGAGAGTGCCTTTTGCCAAACTAGACAATATTTAAATATAAGATGTCATTTAACCCTACATTCACTGTTAGTAATCTGGCAATGTGGAATTATGGTATTTAGGTTCAAATTGTAATAGATTGAATGTCACACATTTTGATGGAAGTTCTGGTTTTGTATGAAGGAACAGGTGCAAAAATTGGTCTCTCCATATGAAATTTTCTGGATGGCTTCTTTTTACTCCTTTTGTCTTACAGGTTATGTTGATCTATAAATATATATTTGATTTGACATGTTGTAAGTAGGAATCCCATGAGATCAATAAAGTGTATTTTTCATGGCTACTTCATTCTGGCTTATTACAAGCAACTGGTAGGCAACAATGGATAAACCTGAGGAATGAGACAGTCAGGATATGTGCCATTCTATCTTCTACCTTCTACCTTTTTTAATCTTCTCTCACTCTGCTATACCAACTATTCTTTACATATAAGAACTAAAGAAACAGCACTTGAGCTGTCAACTATTATATCATCAGACAAATCTGGAATTCTAAACTTGAATATATGTATCAACACAAAGACTTTTTCTTGTCTCATATTCATAAAGGGTCTAACTGGCCATTTAGGGGTGAAATTTAATTATACTAAGAGCCGCGGTGGCGCAGTGGTTAGAATGCAGTACTGCATGCTACTTCTGCTGACTGCCAGCTGCCTATAATTTGGCAGTTCAAATCTCACTAGGCTCAAGGCTGACTCGGCTTCCATCTTTCTGAGGTGGGTAAAATGAGGACCCAGATTGTTGGGGGCAATATGCTGACTCTGTAAACCGCTTAGAGACTGCTGTAAAGCACTGTGAAGCGATATATAAGTCTAAATGGTATTCCTATTCCTATATGAAAATTGAGGGATTAAAAAAGTTAGAGGGTGAGATTAAAGTTTATGTGAGCAGAGATCACATAGCTTTTCATCAGTGAAAAAGCAAATAAGCACAATGATAAAGGTAGGAAACATCTGCTACTAGTCATGTCACAATGCAATGATAAGTTTTATAACAGGAAATGAATGCCAATTTGGTGTACAAAAGTTCAGGATAACCAATGTGAACTAAGCTACAATGGCCAACTATTTATTTTGGGATGGGGAGAATTATTTATTTTATAAGTTGATTTTTATAACCGCAACAATGAAACACATTGTTCAAACAAGCTTGCAATATCACTAAGTTGCCCGAGGAATTAAAATACTTTCCTTGTTGTTTATTTAGAAGAACAAACTCCCAAAATATTGGCTCCAATCCTAGGCAGTTGGGAATACTCATGACTGGAAGGGAGCAGCACCGAACTGATCTTAAATGTAAAGACTAAGCAGTGTTGAATTTTGGAATATATTACATTTATTCTTCAGCAAAAGGCTGAGATGTGATATTCAGAAGTTGCAGCTAGTCCAGAATACAGTGGCACAGGAAATCACAGGAATGCCATAGCATTCTTGTGCAACACCTCTGCTTTATTTGGTTACTAGTAAGCTTCCAGATGCAATTCAAGATGCCCTTATGAAGTCTTTCACAGCATAAGGTCTTGTTAATTGACAGAGCATCTTCTTTTTGTAGTTTCTGCTCAGCTTGTACAATCAGGTAAAATCAGCTTAACTTCAGATTCCATCCATTAAACAATGTCACTGTTAGGACATAGGGCATATCCTTTCTCTATTATAGCATCTGCCCTCTGGAATATCTCAGAGATTTGCTTGCCCCCACATTGACCTTATTTAAAAGAGACCTTAAAACCAGAATTTCCCTCCAGGCTAGCAATAGCACTTAGGTTTATATACCACTTCATAGGGCTTTACAGCCCTCTCTAAGCAGTTTACAGAGTCAGCATATTACCCCCAACAATCTGGGTCCTCGTTTCACTGACCTCAGAAGGATGGACGGCTGAGTCAACCTTGAGCTGGTCAGAATCAAACTCCTGGCAGTCAGCAGAATTAGCTTGCAATATTGCATTCTAATCACTGCACCATCCTGAGTTATGGGTCACTTACATCTTATATGGCCCTATGGACCAAATAGCCAGACACGCACTGGTAACATTTTATCAACTGGGTCAAATTTTCAGAAGAATTCAGTGTTGTAGAGATATGGAAGTTAAATTCCTGGAAAAATTCGCCAAAACAATAGCTTTGTCTGTCAGTTTGCAATTGAAGATTATGGCCAAGGGCAGTCACACTTAAGAACTGATCTGTTTCTGGAGTGAGAACAAATTCTTACATATGTCTTTGGATAAAATTTCCCATAACATTCTTAGAAGTACTCGTTTTCTTGGCCTGTATTATTCTCATTATATTTCAGACTTCTCTTCACTACAGGGATAGAAAAGTTGGCATCACCCAGAAGTTTCAAGCTATACCTCCCACAAATTCTTGTCATTGGGCTGATGAGAGTTGAAGTCTAAAAATTCTGCAGAACCCCAGAATGCTCATTTTTGCACCAACCCAGCTTTAACTTCAAATAACTTGCATTTGTTCTTCTCAAGTCTAATAGCAAAACAGAATTTATAAAACTATGGTTTATTTTCTCTCAAGGCTGTGCTGAGAGGCTAAAGTTTCCAAACAGATTGTGGTTTGGCACAACCTTGATGTCAGTCTGCCAATTTGGCCTTGTGTTAAACATTACAGGATCCAAAGTGCTTCTGCTCCCACAAGACGTTATAAGATAGCAATGCAGATCAGATTTGGGATTCTTCCACTCCTAGTCAGTGAAAACGTAAAGGGTTTCAAGACAGAACAAAAGTTTTCAACTGGGGAGAAACTGGAAATGAAGGTACCGTAAATCAGGTACAATGGATATCTTCAAATTGCAAAGACTCTCTCTTTTAAAAGCAAGATTTACTTATTTCTTAAGATAATTCTATTTATTGTGTTTCCTCAAGCAGGATTTAATATTCATATTTAAAAATAGAAAGAGACAAAGAATTCTTTATTTATGGCTGTTGAATATATTTAGGGGATATATTAGTCTTGCTATTGAATATACTTTTATGGTCAAAAGTCCCAGAGAGCCAGAATGAAACAATGGATACTGGTAGGTCTCAACTTATGACTATAATTGAACGTGCAATAAGTCATGGCAGTCATAAAGCAGGTCACTCTGTGACCACACTCAGTTTCATGACCTTTTTTGTGGCAGTCATTAAGTGAATGAAGAAATCATTAATCATTAAGAAAACCCATTGTTTGCTCTGGGGCATATTTTCTCCAGAAACTGGTAGCAAATGCTGCTTTTCGGGCAGTAAAAAAATTAATTCATGGTCACATGACCACAGGATTCTGAAAACAGCTGTAGATGTTACTCTTTTACTGAGCATCAAAAATGTGCTCATGTCTCTGCAGGAATTCCTGGATGTTGGAACTTCAAATCTGGGTCGTAGTTTCCATTTTTGGGATCCATCATAACTTCAGAGGGTCGCAACTGGTTGTAGGTTGAGAATGTAAGAGTTTAGGATTAGAAGTCCATATTCATCTGTAGCCTTTTGTGCTGATTAGTGTAAAGCTTTGCGGATATCATCCCACATGATTCCACACTACTGCTACACAATTAAAAACCTTTCCAGTTTTTTTGCTGGATGTACGGTTACACAGCTAATAAAGAACATTTTTTTGTCTGCAAATCATTTGGCAGTGGTAAGGCTGTGGTAAGGGAGAATGCTAGGCCAACCTTTCCCATCTTCTTTCCTGATTTTCTGCTACCTGAAATATTAACTTCTTCAAAGTTAAGGTGAAGTCAAGAAATCTGAGTTGATCAAAGTCAAAATGTTCTAGATATGTTTTAGTTTTCTTTTTTCCAAGTTTCTTAATTTTTTTAATACTGTATTTCAATTTGCATACAACATGTTTATTTTTAACTAAATTTCCACTGTATTGTGCTTCATCTGTTAGCAACTCTTGGAGCCATCGCAGAAAAACAATTGAAACAAATATTTCTAAAGTAATAAATACAATGTCATGACCAATTCTCTTAACTTTTTTGAGTTGTTGAACAGAACAGTAGTTGATATTTCAGTAGGCTTGAAGTACTGAGGAAATTTTGCTAATGTTTTGTTTGCTTCTTCACCTAGGCTATAAATCTCTCTTGGTACCTGTTTATCCATGTCAGTGCAGATTTCACACAAGCATGCCTTCTATGAAAGCAGAGCTATAAGGACTTTTCAACCAACATCCCCCTTTACTGGATTGTTTTGTTTTGTTTTGTTTTAATTTTGCTGGTTATTTGTTCTCTTTGCAGGTTGGTGATAGAAGTCAAGAGAATCTTAGAAATGCAAAATCATGCCAGCAATTGTCTGAAGTGAGCAGGACAAGGCGAAGCTGCCAAGACTATAGCTGTCAAGCCATTTGTTTTCTGGAGGGAAAAGAAGCAAAGTTGGCTGATGGATCTGAAATGTTAATTTCTTCCAGCTGTTGTCAGTCTGGCAGGCTCTCAAAGGAAGTTTAATAGACTGCAGCCTTCTCTGAACTGGCACTGCTTTAACAGAGACAGCCCAGTGTAGCCTGGTGATTAAACAAAAGTCTTCATCTCCCATGGATTTATTTTTCTTTTTGGCTTGGCTCATTTCAGTGCCATGTGTTTCCATGCTTTTTCAATGTTCAGCTTGTTATAGGGGAGGAAACCATTTTTTTTTTGCTAAGGGGAGGTGACCAACAGCGGCCCTGGGAGTTGAGAAGCAAGTCAAGTGACTGGCTTCAGAAGCCATTTCACTGCACTCCGCAGCAGGAGCCAGTCTGGTCCCTGGCCAACCAGGAGAAAGGCTGTGCAGTAGAGAAGAAAAAGGTGTGTTTTATTGCTATTCTGTTTGAAAACTCAGAATAGCATTGGAGGCAGAAAGCAATGATTGCCTTAAGTGAAAGAACGTGCCAGATTGAACTAGAGCAGAGAAGATTTTGGCTGTTATCCACAAGATGATAGTATAGCAGTGCTAGCCACATCCTATCACAGAGCAATCACCATTTGGGTTATTTGTCATGAGACCATTCCTCCCTGAAAAACTGGGAAGAAATGCAATTCCAGATCAGCCAGATGATGTCTCTCACCTGAAAAATAATGGGTATCAGACCATGCAGAGGATGTTCATCACAGCCAGTCCTGATCCAGTCAATACTTCCTTGTTCCCAGCTTCCAAATGTAAAAACAAACAAACATTAAAACACTCTTGGCTTTGTTAGGACAATTTTCATTGCAATATTAAACAAATCTGTTCCTCTTGCCCACATCCTCTGTTTTTTTTATATTTGTGGAGAAGAGGTTGGGTTCCAGGCATTGCAGTATAGCCTGCTCTTTTTCTCCTCACTTTCTTGGCATCCAATTTCCCAGACAAGCCTATATCTGAGACCGCAGAAGCTGCCTCTGCCATTATGACCAGGTAGAAGCCACTCTAGGCCTCCAGAGCAGGAGTGTGAAATCCATGGGACACGTGCAGCACCTCCACACAACAATCCAACATCTCATTTGCATCTCCCTAAGGATTTCAAGATTGTGCCTTTGAAATTCAGAGGTATTTGAAAATTCCAAGATACTTTAAGAATGGGATTGGAATGAAAACAGTTTATATTCTACTCCCATCCCCATTTTATCCCAACCCCACAATTTAAGTTAAGTTTAAAAAGCCACAAAAGAGGCCAGACAGTTTTAATCACTTTCTCCAGAAATTGGGAAAGGGGGGACTCTTGTTTCTTTTTCTTTTGCCTGCCACTAGTAATTAAATCTCATATATAAAGAGTTTTTGCCTAATAGCAGATAAAATTGCCTAGGCAAGTCCTGTAAACTTGTATTAATCATCACGTCTGTTCCATGAACATTGCACAGATACATCATGCAGAAGGCATTTGAGACAGTTGAAATACAGCCAAAATCACTGGCAGGTGAAAAAGGAACAAGAGTCATTTTTGGCTATGCGCTACCCTCCTTCAGAAAGTCACAATGCTCCAATGCCTTCAGACTGCCTAACCCTGATCTAGAAAAGATAGGACAACTGGTTGTTTCTCTAAATAGAATATAGGCCAAGGGTGTCAAACTGGTGACCTGCAGGCTGGATGCGTCACGTGCAGGCCACGCCCACCCTAGCTCCGTGAAAGGGAAAAACATCACGATATGTCATGTGACGGCAATGTGATGCGGCAAGTTTGACACCCGTGGTATAGGCCATTGCAATGGCTTATTCACATCCCTCCCACATCATTCCAATGCAGGTAGCAATTTAGAAGCACGATCTGATTGCAACATACCTTTTCACAAGCATGTTGTCAACCTTAGGCAATCCAATGGATGTTCAAGAGGCCGAGTGCTTATTAGCCCCTGCCTCCATCCTCCATTATATTGTGACTGGATGGCTAATACTAGACTGAGTGAAAAGATCATCCTCACTTTAAGACATAACTGATTTGAAGCTCCTTCCCTTTTCTTCCTAACAAAACATTTTTTGCAAATAACCCAAAGTTTGATTCCCCTTATAACTGCCATCACATTTACATTTTTATGGTCCCTAGGCAATTTAGCTTTGCCAGAGTTAAAGCCATTGCTTGGCCCTATTTTGGACCTTTAAATCTCTACTTCTTATGTGCTTAGAGTGACATAAAAATAATTTAGGGGATTTACAGGCTCTGGGGATATTTATTTTCCTGTAGTTATGGTCTCTCATTTGCCTATGATGGTGACCAAGGCAATACATATATAGTCCATCCGGCTGCCTTCTCTTCATAGAATAAGCACCGCATGGGGCAGTTAACTGGAAAAGCTTTCCTTAAGAGCTTCTTGCATGTGAATATATATGTATTTGCTATATTATTAGGAGGTCCTGTGGTTTCAACATGTCCTATCTGTTGAGTATCACTATTGCTATTTTATAAGAGTAGATCAAAGAGGAAGTCAAACCATAACCTCAGTAAAGATCAGATCTTTGGACAAATATCATACAGTAATCCTTTAGTTTGGAAGGGATCAAAATTAGAATCAGGATTTAGTTCTTGATCTGATCTTGGCTCATCAAGTTGCACTTGAAATAGCCACAGAATTTTACTATTAAAACATTTCTCCTGGGAAAGAAATAAAAGGGACACCACACAGAGGGAAATTTTGTATGGAAAGTGTTGCACAATAAACATATTTGTACAATAAATTCAATCACTCTTTTTATATGTATTCAAAGTCTTCTGCCTCCTTGTTTTTATTCTTCATTCAGAAATTTTGTTTCATTTCATCCTCACGATAACTATTTTTTTCTCATTTTAATTTGTTATTTGAAAGAAATTTAGTTCATGCAATGAGAGAATGACAATATCAAGGCCCATTCACAATGACTTTATGGTAGAGATGTGTGACTTAAGTAAATTTTCACACAGCTAAGTCAAATGTTGGGCTGCATTATCTCAAATCATTCAACTGTGGCTCCAACCCTACATACAGCAACTGGACAGGAAACTCACATAAAATATTCATAATATAGTGTGAATATAGTGTGCTGCTGTATTGTGGGGAAAAATCTCTTTTATTTTTTTAAAAAATAAATTCTTTTGACTCCTGCTGACTTCATGTAGCTTTCTTAATACCATAGGATAACAATTTGCCAAGAATTAGACAAACCTGATTTTGCTTACCTTCCAAGTTCAGGTAAGGTCGAAAAAATGCTGCCACCTGTAAACTCTAAAACACAATACGTCTGCGGTTCACCCTTAATTGTAATACGTTTGTTTATACTCTCCTTTCATGAACCAACTGCACCTTAAACAGTAATACTTTCAGAAGCCAAGGAGGCAAACTTTTTTTAAAATTATAATGTTTAGGATCACAATAACATTACTGTAAACCTTAAACAGAACAAGGAATTCAGGGCATGCACGTGGAGTGGCTGGGATTTATTGCTAGTGTAGTATATGATAAACTTTTCTAAGGATGTTTTCAACCAGTTTGTTCTCAATCAAAATTAGTATAAAATTGTGGTCTATTTTTCTGTGATACACATTGAATTTCAGCTATATGATTCCAGGGAGTTTGGCATCTGAGATGGTTTAACTTTATTTTATTTTGTCAAAGATTAAATTAGAAATAGAAATGCATAAGTAACACGTAGAATAAAGTAAAGACACATAGCAATGAATAAGATTCATGCATGAATCCAAAAAGTAAAATAATAAAATACTAATAAGCAATAAGGCAGTAGCTGACATTGGAAAAGTACATATTAATCCCATAAATGACACTTGGCCAATCCAGGCCTGGGTGGGGCTGAGCCCACTGACTTTTGATGGCAACTGCCATGGAGAAGAATCTAGTGACTGTTTTGGATGTTTCTGTGGAAATATCTGCTAATAAAAAACTACAATTTTGGACTCTGTTTAACTTCTGCACTAACACAGACTGGATGCAATACAATACTGTAATTGCCAGACCTGATATAGTTCACAAAAATGTGAGATGTTGTTTCAATGACTCCAACTTGAACACAGGCAGTGGCAGTCTAGATAAGGAGTGTTACTGAGCTGCCTCTGCACTAGATTTAAGGTCAGGATATTAAAGCTAGCTAATGTAAATGCCTTTTTTGTTTGGGAGAAAAATAATCTTTAAAAATTAGTTTGAACAATGAAGATGTGATAAAAGTTGTCTGATGCATAATTTGTAACTAGATCTTTTACTTTCTACCGTGAAATCAAGAGTGCATTATTTGTGTTAGTTGTAGCTTTCTCCAAAGCCATTGCTGATGTTCCCTGAATAAGGCCACAGATAGAATGAAGAGTTAAAATTATCTGTATAAGCAGAACCAAAGAATGTCTTCCAGTTTAGTTTCAGTATCTTAGGTAACATATTCTTATCCAGGAAGTTCGGGAAGGAGATCCTAATTCAAGTCTTAGTAAGGCACTGGGGATAAACCAAGGGGCATAGAGCAGCGCCCCCCTAAATCTTTGGGCACCAGGAGTCGGTTCCATGGAGAAGGGTTTTTTTTCATGGATGGGAGGCAGTGTTGTTTTGCATGCTGCCTGCATCCCACAGATGGGATTTCGCTTGTTTGCAGGGCCAGGTTACTGACACGCCGTGCTGGTGCTGGTCCATGGATCGGAGGTCAGAGATCCCTGGCATAGAGAATGATTCAATTCATTGTGGACCGCATTGTTTCTAAAGGCGTTCTGTTTTAATAAGAGTAGAATGACACAACAGAAACGGTATCTCCTTGCTTCTGAATAATCTGCTCTTGTCTTTATTTGTACATCAAAATCCTTTGGAAAGAAAGCCTATGATCTAAAGCAGGGGTGTCCAACTTGCAACAACATGTTGTCACGTGATGTATCGCAACATTTTTCCCCTTCGCTAAACCAGGGGTGGGCATGGCCAACATGTGATGTATCTGGTCCGCAGGCCACGGATTTGATACCCCTGATCTAAAGGGTTTACGCCTTTCCCGTCTACATCTGCATCTCCTAACTTAAGAACTGACTGCATCTCCTAACTGAAGAAGTGGTTATGCCTACTCCTCTGTTGCTTTATGAGTCTATATGCCCCAGAGTTATTTGTTGTCCATTCCCCTTTTAAAAGCATATTCCCCATGAGCAGACTAGTGCTTACTCAGCATGGCAATTTGCAACTCAGCAAATATTTGCTGTACATGTGAACCATCACTTGAAGATAAATCACCTCGTTTTTAAAAATAATTTCCATACAAATGTATGAATTTGTACCCTCCTTTCCTTTGTAACTGATCAAAACACTGAGTTTTAACATCTCCAAAAACAGAGTACCAGGTGGCAGTTATTCCTGGCCACTGACCCATAAATCCTTGGGAAATTATCTGAGAAGCCTGATGTGCGTCACTTCTGCTAACATCAGGGGAAGTCTGCTTGTCTGCTAACTGGCGCAACATAAATAGAAGAACAACAAACCCATTTACTCCCTGCCCAGTTACTATGTGAGCCACCAGCCCTAGGAGCAGTGAGCTTGCCTTGGCATCTGAACAGCTGGTCATTGCAGAATGGCTTCCCAGGGAACTGTAAAAACCAAATGTCGCAAGAGATTAATTAATTGAAACCAAAGCCATCTGTTGTTAATTAATTCCCCAAAGCCTGGTTAACTCTTCCCTTGCTCAGGTCTGCAGGATTTCAAGCCAGCAATTCTCCCAACCAGATGGCCAAGCTTAGGACATGCCTATAGTTCAGGTGTGTAGCAAAATTATATTGGGGGAAAAATTAAGTAAATAAAAGAAACAGAAGATAAAAACCTTATACTTTTAAGGGATTTAAGGTGAATTCCAACAGTTGCTTTTCACATGAAATATCCTTTCGAGTGATTAATAAGGTGCATGTTGAGCCTACGCTTTATGCATATAATTCCCAAAAGGAAAATTTCTGTTCTTCAAAGAATTTGATATCTAAATTACTATTTGCCATTTAACATGATTTTATTTTCAAAGTTTAGAGTTTGTGTATATATTTGTGTTAGCATTGCTACTCTTATGCTAGATAACTGATTCACTGTTTAGAAATATTTATGATTCTTGCATAATGTATAAAAACAATATTTTGGAACACATTTTCAAGACCCATTATTGATAGATTGCTGCAACTGGAAGCAAATTAAAATAAGGAATGTAAATTGTTGAAGTTTGTACATTCCAAATTTCAACAAGAGGCATTCTGTATGTATATTTTGTACATTTCATTCAACTGAAATGTATAGTACTTTCAATTTCCAAGCCAGTATACAACACTGAACAATTTTAAGTCAAAAGTGAAAAATATGTTTATTTACAGTAACAACAACAGACAAAATATAAAACTTTTCCCATGCTACAAATTGTCTCATCCACTGTCTCCAAGATCCTGGATGTCTTGATGTCATATTGTCAATTTTCTTTTTAAGAGGATATGACTTTTTTTTTAATAGTAAGTGACTCATATCCGGTGTCTTTGAGTTAGGTTTAGTGTTTTCCTGCTGTGGGAAAAAGCAAAGGACAGCAGTTTCCCTTGTCTTCTTTTAAACCAATAATTTCTCCCAATCTGTTCAAAAGCTTTTTCCTGACAGATACCAGTGGTGGCAAAAAGGCCCTCAACGTTGTACATTGAAAATGAAGAGTGGCATGTTCTGGTCACATGAAATGATACAATGCCAACACTGACATGTCCCTATCAAAGGACAAATGGAAGATGGAGCAGCAGGATGAGATATGGGTCCCATCCAAGAATTCACAGGAAAGATCCACTTCTAACTGCTGACAGATACCAAGTGGATCCACATTAGTGTGGATGAATTAGGGGCTATTCCTTGCATCATGTTACTGGAAGAATTTAGCTGGTGTGCCAGGAATAAATCCAGAACAACTGCATGAAAGCATTAGGTGAGCTGCCATTGCTTTGGATGGTCAGGAGGCAGCATAATTACCAACTAGTGGGCATCAGATAAGGCAGCAGTAACTGCCAGAATTAGAACAACCCCTGCAGCTGGACCAGTAGGTGGAACAATTTACCGTCATACTAAACACAGCCTGGACATGTTTGCTATGATCTTTGGCTTTGTGTAATTGCTTCAGATCTCAACCAACCGGCTCAGCTAGTCGTGCAACTATTCTTCTCTGGTATTTGGCTCAGGCAGCAGGAACACTGCTATTCCCCAGCCTCCATGTGGAAAGTTCTGATGTGAGGGCAAAGAGGAAGAATAAAGATGATGACTACATGGAGATATCCTGCTACTTCTTCAAACTTTTCATTGTAGTCTAGGGAAAAAAGAACCACATCTTCTAAAAGAGTTTCTGAGCCCAGAATCAAATCCAATAGAATTAACTCTGTCAACTCTTCCATTCAGGTCTCTGGTTTCAAACTTGGAATTTCTCAAACCTCAGCCACCTGATAACTAAAGAAGAACAACAGAGACTTACTTAGCACAGTTTTCCCCTAAGGGTTCCACTCAGAGCTCCTGTTCAGGGATCAAGATTTGACTTCAGGAAGAAAAACAAAGGCCACAACACTCCATGCAGATCTCCAGGCAATCAGCTGACTCGCAGCAGGCATCAATGATGCCACAATCCATGTCACAGGGCAGGTCACAATCAGCACATTCCCCAGAGCCACAGCAGCAGCAACAGATGCAAGAATCCTCAGAGCTGCAGGAGCCACAAGTGGCACAGTCCAGCATGATGTTGCAGAGGGTCAGGAACTCACAGAAGAGGCAGGAGAGAATACAGTGAACGCAGCAGTCTGGAATCAGAAAGAGACAAGACGATCAAAAGCAGGCCACAGATAGACAAGCACAAGAGTCTGAAATAGGGCAGGAAGGCTGGATCAAAATTGGAAGGAAGAAGAAATGAAGGACAACTTTTTGCACAGCTAGAGCACAGCAGGGTGCTGCAAAGGCATCACTCTGAAGCTCTAAGGATGCCAAGAAGAGCACCAACATTGAAATAAACCAATTGCACAGCAGCATCTGAAATCTCCTAGGACCAGCCTTAGGAGATTTTGTAAATATCCTACAGATGCAGATGGTGGTGGCTGGGCCTCATAATATAAAATTCTTGCTTCCATGGATCAGAATAGAAACCAGTGGCCTCTGAAGGGGCTGAATGTATGAATGAGTAAGTGATTATTTGGGTGGCAAAAAAATAACAACACCCCTAATAATCTTTTGGCAGTTTTGATTGCAAGTCTGGAGTACTTCCAGATGCACAGCTCATAGTACTATCAATGAACAGCGTAGCTAGTCTATCTTTCTATACTTAACAGATTTTCTTTCAAAGATAAACAGGGGAGGGGGAGAAGTACTAAGAAAATGCAGGAGAGTACCAAATAGAGGATAATGCCTTCTGAGCTCTCAATAAAATCCCAGAGATAGTAGGGAGGATTTTTGATGAAACCTTCCTGGTCTCACTATTTATAACACTGACAGGGATATTTGTAGCCCTCCTACATTTTTGCAGAACTAAAGCCCCTCCATGTCCCTAGCATTAGCTCTTCTGGCAGAATTCCTCAGACATAATTTACAGAACCCTGAAGATGTGCAGGGCTTTCCTTTTGAACATGCCACACATTGTCAATGGTATGTAGCAAATTTCATGATCGGTCAGATGTCCTACAATTCTCAGAAAGATGATAAGCAAGAGTCCTTCCATCTATTTCTTGGAAACAACTGCCATTGGGCTTCTCTGGCAGAATAACCATTAGCCCCCAGCAAATTCAAGACTGAAAGTATGTCTTAAAAATACCCTAAGATCTAAAATCAGTGCTTTAAAAAAATTGGGAAAAACATTGGGGGACTACTGACTACAATGGATGGTGTGATGTTGAAAAGTGAACAGGTTTGGATGAGGTCCTTGTGCAGAATGTACTTGTTTCTTTCTTGATTTTGAGAGAGTTTTAAGGACAAGTGGCTGTTCAATCTGTATAGGATGTGCCAGATAAGCCTTGTTCTTCAAGGATATTGCTTGCATAACATTGATCTCCTGCAGGAAGAATCCAGGCTGACTGGAAACTCAATGTAAAACTCTCACTTTTGGTTGATTTCACTTGAGGTCAGGACCTCGGACTTCCCTAGATGTTTTGTTTTTGGAACCCTTGAATAGAGACGAACCCTATATTAAAATTTTCACAACAGTTTTGTTCGACTTGGTAGTTGGGACTGGAATTTCTGACACTAAGCAGCATAGTCTTAAAGCATGATGTCACGTGACTGTGCTACCATGACTTCCTGCTGACTTCACTTGTGGGAAGCTGATAGGGAATGTTAGAAATTGTGATTGCTGGGCTGCAGCTCACTGTGATACCACAATTTTGAGGCATGTGCCAAATCCCCAGACCATGATCACGTGACAGTGGAGACACTGTGATGACTAGAACTCAAAGGACTGGTCATGAGTCTTCCCTATTCAGCACTGTTGCAAGTTTGAATGATTGCTGCATGAGTGGTGATAACACATCTGCATTTCCCACATTAAATGATAGGAAACCATTCAACTAACTTTTGGGAATTGTGGTAGAACAGAAAGGCTGCAAAAAAAGAAAGCTTCAGGGATTGTGAATAGTTGTGGAGCTTCAACTGCAATTCTCCTAAATCATCTCATAAATAAATGAGTATTTGCTTGCATTACTTACTCTGTTATTAACTTCTCCCCTATTTGTACAGTGTCTTCTAGATAGTTAAAACTATGTTTTTCTTTTTAAAAAAAAAAATAATACGCTCAGGAATGCAATTTGCAGGGGTGAGGAAAATATACAGTGAAGCAGGAGTTTGGCATTCATATTGAAAAACAAAATGCAAGTGTGTAGACAAAACACAGAAAGGAGCAATGGAATTCAAAATCCTGACCTGCCTAATTTCAAAAGCTGAAAACGTTTTCCAAACTTATGTTTATACACAGCAAAATTGCTCTGTTGTGATTCCTGAAATGCTATTCCCATACAGGGATGCAGAAATAATTAAAGATAAAAGAATAAAGGCAAGACTACCCATAACTTTCCTATTTTGAGTTAATGCTTTTGAGGACAGTGGACATATAAGTAATTCCCTTAGTCCAAAAGATACAGGATATCGTCCACCACCCTTTGGCCATGTCAGTGGATAAATCTGAATGGAAAGGATACCAATGTTGTGGGATCAAGGACTCATGTTTTAAAAATCAAGCCCAGTACTTAATAATCTTCCAAAGTGAAGATTTAGAGCTGATATCCTATCTTAATTAACCAAATTCTGAAGGGGGAGAGAAATCCAAAACTAATGTAAATGAACAAGCTCTTCAATCTTTGAGGTTGGATGAGAACTATGCTTTTCTCTTTCTCATCCTATATGCCTTCATTATACGTCTTCTGCCTCTATTCCTCCTGTTTTAAGTCTCTGCAATCACCTGATTTCCCTCCAAAGCAGTTTTTTTTTCAACCTTGGCAACTTTAAGATGAGTGGACATCAACTTCCAGAATCCCTCCACCGAACATGGCTGACTAGGGGAATCCTGGGAGTTGAAGTCCATGCATATTAAAGTTACTAAGGTTACAAAAAACTGCTCGAAGGGGATGGGGATCAAAGTCTAACCAATTTTAGAGTCCTGGAAGCTATTTTCGGATTGTGTCAGAATAAAAAGACCAAGTAGGAACACGGCCTCTCTCGAGCAAGTAAGTGAAAATAGTCATGCAAGCAGAGAGATACCTTCCTGTGCTTCAGTAGGGATCTGAGAGGATGCTGATTTGGAGCTGCTCTTGCTTTTTTTGCTGATATGGCTGTTGATGGAGTGATGGGACTGCAGTTTCCGGTGAGGCTTCTGGGAACTTGACAGTGATCTAAGTTCAGAACATAAGATCCCATTGCCAGCCTCTCCCTTGGAGTTGCTGACGTCATCTGATATATATCCAGCACCATTTTGTAGCAACGGGACACAAGTCAAGTCTGAAGGAATCTGGACAGTGACTCGGCTTTGAGGCTGACCTATTGGAAGACGAAAGACAATTTTTTCTTTAAAAAAATCCTAATTGTTTAAGTCAATGTACCAAGCTTTGTATACATTTTGACTTGATAGATAACAAACTGTTTGAAGAAGAAGAAAAAGAAATACACTTTAAACAGCAAATCATCTTGCTTTTACTCAGTGTCAAGGAAATGCTCACCATCTGGATTTCTTTCAATTAGCTGGATGTATTTTTTTTCTTTTTCAGTTATTATCACCATTTTTATCAATTTAAGTTAACTCACCAGTTGATGCATACATTTCTTTTAAAAATGAAAAAAAAATTCTAACCAGACTTAATATAATATCTATACCTCTGCAAAATTGGGTAGAAGCAGAGTAATCAGCAGAATCTGTGGCTAATTTTTTAACCCTTAGTTTCAAAACCAGGAATAATCTTTTGTAATGAACCTGGATAAAAACAGACATACAAATAGGATGGCATAAAATTGTAACTGTAGCTTCCACAAGATTAAATTGGGAGTGGATGTACACATGAGATTTATGTCTATGAAGATTCTCAGTCATCCAGGTCATGGTTGTCCCAAAGGTGCTTTTCCAAGAGGCAACTGGACTTTGTTTTTTGTTTTTTTTAATTAGAAAAAACAGAGTCCAGTTGCCTCTTGAAAAAGCACATTTGGGACATGAGATTTATCTTCTTGAATCAAGATTCTGTGCCATCATTTTTGATAATGGCATTTTATTATTGGACCAAAAGAGAATAGATTTCTTGGAATTATTTCAATTTCTTCTTTTATAGCAATGATTAAAAGTCTCCTCATGTTATTGCTTCTGTTTCAGGGCAACTAAGGGATTAGCAATGATTTGTCCCATTATGAGTCAGCTCTCAGAAAAGTAGCTTCCCTTATTATCAGCTTCAATTGTGAGCAACAAAGATTGGTCACAAGTTAGCAGAGATAAATTTCTCTCATGATAGATGCAAACAAACATGATGTAGTAATCAAAGATAATTATGTTGTAAGGCAAGACAGCAGCTGTTCCAATGAGGAGCAGTAAAAAAGAAAAAGAAGAAAAAAGAAGCTAAAGATGAGGTTGTTCTTTTTCCCTTAACAATAACAGTCCTTGAAGTCTGACACAGCTAAAAAGCCCTTCAAATGCAGGACAATGTTCCCATATACTACATATACATAGAAATTTACTGTCTGGAAATAATTTTTCTTCAAAAGTTAAAATACTATGGTCTTTTTAAATAGTGGCTATCCCAAGTGAGCCTTCATCAAATCTCAAAAAAAGACCCTATAGGAGCTCCCCCATAACAGACAATACAGAAAACAATAGAAGAATCAACATCATCATTCCATACATTGCAGGAATATTGGAAAAGCTCAGGAGGATCTTTAGTCAACACAGCATACATGCACACTTTAACCGCTAGAATACATTAAAGCAGAAGCTTATCCATTCCAAGCATAAAACACCCAGACACAAACTGAGCAACATGGTATATGCAGTACAATGTAGTAAACCATGTGCAGATCAGTATGTTGAGGACACAAAACAAAACACTTCATAAATGCATGCACAACATAGAACAAACTCATCAGGACTAGATTCAGCAGTCCATCTGCATTTAAAAGACAAAGGCCACTCTTTTGAAGATAGCAAAGTCCACATTCTGGACAAAGAGGACTGCAAGAGGGGTCAAAGAGGCCATCTATGTCAAAACTGAACAACTGTCTCTCAAAAGTGGGGCAGGAATACGACATCATCGATCTCTAGTCTACAACACAGTCCTTTCAACAGTTTCAAGAAAGTTCCACACCCATTTGCACTACTCAGGTGACCCTGGCCACACAGATAAACCTCCAGGTGGCCTCAACAACTCTCTAAAAGAATGCAAACGACCAACTGTCTGCAAAGAGTATAAATCCTTCCATTCCCCCACCATCCAGTCAGAACTAAAGAAGCTTCTTGGATGAGAAGTGAAAAATCTTCAAAGAAAAAAACGAAGTCCAGTTGCCTCTTGAAAAAGCACCTTTGGGTCAACCATGATCTGAATGACTGAGATTCCCCATAAATGTTTTTTTTAAAAAAAGGTTTTAGACTATACATGACAAAAAGCTAAACTAAACATGTAGATTAAGGTATGATATTAGGAGATTTAAGCAATGATTTTTTCTGCATTTCAACAATTTCTAAGACCTAAAAAGTGAACATCTGTAAATCAACAGGGCTAAAGCATCCATCCTCCCTTACCTTCAGTCGCATTGGGGCCTGCTATCAGGCAGAAAGGTGGAACAGAAATATATTTTCATAATAAATAGTAATAAACAATCAAATTCAGAGTTCTTAGGACTGATTTATGAGTTTTAAAACTCAGAAAATTCTATTGACCACATGCCATAATTGAATCTATGTAATGCAACATGGTTTGCATGAAAAGTATAATTTAAATATTCATTCTGTGCCAGGTTTTTTTTTAAGGAAATACATATTTGGAAGTATTTCCATTCAACTTTAATTGCATTTATATACTAGTAACTGTGCTCAGGATCACAGCAGAAGTCCAAAACAAACAAATAGAAACCCCTTAAGGAAATTGAGTTATCTGGGAAAAAATACAAACGTTATCCTGATTTTTAAGTCTTCCTTGGTGGTGGTGGTGAGAGCAGAACTCCTTGGCTGTATGTAATGCCTTGGGTGATCGGCCTTTTCTGTGTTAAGCAGCTTTGTTGTCTTCTCTGAGCACTGCTAGACAAGCCCAGTGTTGGTTGACCTGCTATTCAGCTCTTCTTCACTACAAACCATGTGACAATAAAAGAGCAATTATGATTGTAAACTGTTGTCTAGCTGTAACTGTGTGGCTGCATTTTCTTCAATGGAACTTACTAAGTATTTATGGCTAAGAGATCATATGTATACACGGTTAATTTGCCACGTCACCAAGCACATCGGATTTCAAATGATATATACCAGTCCCTTGAAGAGCAAGAAGTAACCAGATCTAAATGGCAACTACTCTGTTGGAGGCAACATGTTAACTGATTGTGGTTTGGCTGTGAATGCTCAAGAGTCCTTTAAGCATAATTTCAGAAAAATTCTAATTTAAAGAATGAAAAATAATGGCGGTGCTTTAACTAAATCCTTTAGGGCATGATATTTTGAAGTCCATGTTTCAATTCTGCCATGTATTTTCAAATCAGACATACTCCTATGGGTTTCATGTAGTAGTTTACACAGATGAGGTTCTAATTTTGGTGCATATATTTTCTATAGTCAATATTATATCTGGAATGAACAAGATATACAAAAAATGGCCTGGTTCACACATTTACACCATAGACTTTTTACCAAGTGTCATAATTGGCTGGGTTCACATAATACACTAAACCAAAGTCCACCAAAAACATTGTCGCTTTAATACAATATGTGAATTCAGAATATATTGAGCTTTCTAAGAAGTGCTACTCAAAATAATTGGGAAAAGGTAAAGGAGCACTTTGTACATTTTTGAAGAATCCATCCCAATTTTTCCAGTATTAGTCGAATGTTTAACTTTCAGAAGACTATAATTAAGGAACATCTCAATGTTCCTGTAATCAGAAGAGTACAGAACGATCCTTGGGTACACAAAATGTGTTGAAGCAGTCTTAAAATTGTTGATTTAATGAACGATGGACAGATCCGTGGAATAATTTAAATTATCTTGACCAGGAAAGATATTTGAAGGAAACAAAGCATAATTTAAACCAATTATGAACTAAGAATACATATGAATTGTATGCGTATGTATGTGAGATTATCTCCATCCCTCTCAACATTCTGAAAGTCCCTCAAAACCTGGCTATGTTATCAGGTCTGACGGTCCCAGGGGACTGGAAAGATTTTATGATATGGCCTCCTTACGGTAATTAATATCTCCTCCCCTTTTAATTTTTTTTTAAAAACTGTGACTTTTTATAGTTTTTTAATTACGTGCTATGCACCACCCAGAGTCACTTTCATGTGAGATGGACGACTATGTAAATACGATATATAAGTAAATAAATAACACAATCTTGTTAGGCCAGAGCAAAGCAAAAGTTGGTTCAAAAGCAATGAACCAGCCCCTCAGTAGATCCTGTATTTTGTTTTTTTGGGGGGGTGGGATAGAGTTTATATTTCCTCTCTCTGATTTGTAAAGCAGCAGTGAATTAGCACGAAGTGTTGAAAGCTAAAGGCATCAGGAGCCAATTCAAGAAACAGAAGCTATATTCTTTCTGAGGTGTCAGCTGGACAGGGCTTCTGAACTCAGATGAAAAAGACCATACTGAGTCATACCGAGAGCACCACGCATGGCCTTCAAGCACAAGATGCTCCTTGTGTCAAGATGCTAAGGAACCAGGAAATGCACAGTAGATGCCCGGCTGCACAATCCTAGTTTCTTTAGTTACGGGTAACCTATCAAAAGCGTGCTACTCATACTCAAATCTCTATTATGAAACTGGAATCAAAGAGAAAACAAGTAGAATGGAATATGTGAGGAGGATGCATAACTAGTGCGGTTTCCACTTAAGTAGACATCCTTAGGTGAATACAGAAAATATCTAGTTGCTTTGATTTTGGTTTGATCAATAAAATTGGATACTTGGTCCTGCAAAAGCACTCTGTGCAAGCAGTAAAACAGAACTACTCTCCTTCTAGGGGAATCATTTATAAGCAGAATTTCATTACAAACCCAGTGGCAAACACATAGAGAATGTTAAGCTAGACGGATAAAACATTAAAAGAATACAAGCCAGAACTGTTGATGATCAGTAATGGTTGCATGAAATAAGCATGAAAGCATTTTGTGAAGGTCTTCCCCCCCTTAAAGAACAGGACAGAATGGAACAATAATTTGGCTTTCTATAAGGATTATTTTCCTGTAGAATAGATAGAAACAATTTCTGGCCAATGAGTACTTTTCATGATTATGAAACATCCATCTTTAACAATTTTAAATTTTATTTTAAAGACTTGTAGAACAGCGGTCCCAAACCATTTGGGCACCAGGGACTGGTTCTGTGGAGAGAGGTTTTTCTGCAGACCAGAGGGGGTATGGTTTTGTATGTTGCCTGCATCCCACGGATGGGGCTTCGCTTGTTTCCACGGCCCGGTGCCGCTCCATGGATTGGGGGTTGGGAACCCCTGTCCTAGAACACTTTTCAGTTGATGATCTCAAAGCATTCCAAATCAAGGCTTGGTTGCATTTTATAATATTGTCCTTATCCTCTTAGCCACAACTATCCTGTTTAATTCATAACTATGAGGCTATGAACTAAGAGGACGTATGTACTGCTGCATATTACATATATCACATATACCCTATGTATACTGTATTACAAATAAAACTGAATCACGTTTACATTCCTTAGGCTACTTGTCAGGAGTATAGTCTCCCCACCACCACCTTTAAAAAAAAAATTGTTTCTTAAAATACAATTTGTTTTTTGACCCATCCATGACCCAGGTATGCAAACACCAGCATTCTGAAAACAGTCTGCACTGTGGTTTCCTTTCTGCCTTTTTGTGACTTTGGAAAGGTTGCATTAGCATGCTAATAGCAATTTTTCATGAAAGTTTGTTTCTAATAATGGTTGCCAAGATCCAACTATATCTACAACTATATTTGCAGAATAAAGAAGAGCAAGTTCTGTCTTTGTATGTAAATGCTCTCTGAGAGGAAAAACTTTCAGCTTATGTTTAAGAATGACTTTTGCTGGCTGAGTTCAATGGAGCCCAAGAGAATATGGGTTCACACACTGACATGACTTTAACTGCAGTGGCATGAGTGAACCATTCTAATCATCATTATTTTAGGGATAAAATTATAATGGGGACTCCCCTAATCAGATAAATATAGGTGGGAATTTTGCTGATGATAAAGAATTTTGTTCCCAGCACATTATTACAATTTTTCTTGGCCCTCCAAAGTCTCTCTTTTCAAACCAGACCAAAACCCTGTGCTCCATTAGCAATCTCCATTATTTCTAATGGTCGCTTTGATTCAGATTTATGTGGTCAACAGGCAAATTCTCTCAAACCAAAAAGAGTGAGAGTTGCACTCAAACTAATAGATTTTTTTTTCCTGAAAAAATAAACCAAGGAAATTTGTCTTCCACATTTATAGATAGAAAATGTAAGAAATGTGATTTTTATTATTTGGGGGGGGAAACAGATTTTGTAGCAAAAAGTTTTAATTCAAAGGCTCAGCCACTGATACTCTGAAATTTGAAATAGCAATATAGCAATAGCACTTAGACTTACACACTGCTTTACAGCCCTCTCTAAGTGGGTTATAGAGTCAGCATCTGGGTCCTCATTTTACCGACCTCGGAAAGATGGAAGGCTGAGTCAACCTTGAGCTGGTGAGAATCGAACTGCCAAACTGCTTGCAGCTGGTGGCAGAAGTAGCCTGAAGTACTGCATTCTAACCACTGTGCACCATGGCTCTTGTGATGATACGACCCTTTCTTTGAGTTGGCTTCAACTACATCCATACTGTTATAATGCAAGTTGGGCTACATTATATAAAAGTTGTTTTATTCCTAAATAAAGCAACTAAGTAAAGAGAATTGGTTCCTATATTAAGTTTCAGAGATACTATGATTTTAGTACTCAACTCAGTCTGAGCACTGCCCTTCAGCTGAGCTCAACTGGTAGCTACATGGACACTAGCAGGCAGTTTTCTTAGTAAAAGTGGAGGAAAAGATTACCATTGTTTGCTTCTAGTTTGCTTTTTTATTTCCCAATTTATCCTACAGCTCCGACATTGTTATCTAACATTGCTGTTAGTCTCACATCTGAGAACAAACCAAGTTTGTCCCTGCTTCAAGCCAAAAGAAGCTTCCAGGCTCAAACAAGCTCACCTCAATGCTTCATCTGCTGAAAAGCTCACCTTTCCACTTTTGTTACATGTTGTGAGTCAAAATTCAGTTTTAATAATTCAATATATTAATACAACACATCTGAAGCAAGCCTGATTTAAAAGTTGCCAAACTAAAGACATAGGTTTACCATAAGTTTGACTATACCTAGCCAATCAGCCATTAACTGAAATTGACATAAAGGACACCATGAATTGGATCAGGATTGGCGCACCTGTGTTTTATAGTTTTCTGCCTGTTAATGAAATTAGATAAATGAACATTTCTAAAAAGCAAACAAATGAATTTCAAATTATGGAAATCTATTCATTCCCCCCCCCCCCAGATTATTTAGATTTCATCAATTGAGAGAGCATTTGAAAAAAAGTGTATATCAGTTCTGTTGACAGCAAGAACATCAATGCTACAATGTCATATTAACAATACATAATATAGAATTTGTTAAGGTTAACAACAACAGTTCAAGGAGAATTGTTTATGATATGAACCCTATGTTCATTGGAACCATTTATAACATGGAACTGTATTCAAATCTTCTATAGCATGGTACCAAGAATTAAACATCGGCATAATTCATAAATAAAATTACCATGCAAAAATTAGACAATACAAATAGTAATGTTTTTCAAATATGTTTGGGAGATTGTAAATATATGTGTTTACATTATCATCTTTACTGGCTGTATCAAATTTGCATAACTTTTTGGTCACAAGCTTTTGATGAAATTGAGAAACTACCTTTCATAATAAATCCTGCTTTTGAATTATTGATCATATTTCCTAAGTTGTATGATATTCTTCTATTTCTTTCTGTAAAAATTAAAAAATAAATACTAATAAATAAAAATATTTAAATAAATAAAAATTATTGGTTCAGTTTTTCAGTTGCCTGCCCAGTTTGTTATCACCCCCAAAATGTAAAATTGAAATAAAACTTTCAGTCAATCAGAGGTATTTAAATTTGTGGGAAATTGCTGTAGTTGAAAATTTTCAAACTATGACAAAGGGTCTTGAAAAAGATCTACTATAAGGGACTTTTTTCCAAATTTTATTATGGTTATTTATTAGCTATATTAAAACTGTTTTCCCTAAAAAAATTTACCCTGTCTGTTCTCGATAGCAATATTGAATATTGGTGCTTAAAATGTTTAGGAGGCTTCCATTCACTCACTGTTTTACATACATTTGCTTTTATTTTTAAAAAAGTTCTTTTGCCACAATTTATTTTTTATTTTTCATTTTGTAACTTTGTTTTATTTTATCGGAATATTTTGTTTCTCAATTTAAAAAGAAAAGGAAAAAGACGATGTAATAGGAAGGAAAAAACATACACGTCACTGCCTCTGCTACTGTGAAGTTGCCCTCGGATTCTGTGTTGGATGAAGAATTTCCATTCATCAGGGAACTATGAGATGTTGAATGTTCTTCTAGTGAGATTTCTTCTTTCACAACTGTGGTCTGATTTTGAGAACTAGGAGTAGAGGTCATGAAGTTTGAAGTTGCTGATGCTACCTCTGAAGTTGGCCTGGAGGAAGGGCATAAGTTTGTATCTTGGCCTGAAAGGGAAAAGAGTGTTTCAATATGAATATAGCTTATTTATATTATGGACAGCATGTGACTTCAGAAAATCCAAGCTGATAAAAGTGGAAATATCATTACAGAATTGTTTGTCTCTCTTTTACATACACATGCATTCAAAGAGAAATAGAAATAGAAAAGTGGACTTCATTGTCTGCCATCCCATTATATATTATCATGTATCAGCAGTAGCTGAATAAAGAGTAAATGGGTTTGTTACCCTCTGTTATTTGGCACTTAGTTCATCTGTCATTTTGTGCATGAGCAAAACTGCCCCAGCTTCCCCAGAACCTCCCAGTGATCTGTAGCATCCTGATTTTATATTGGCTGCCCTCTTCTCACATATTACTTCTTCCACAACGAAAATGAGAAACGGAGTAGCACAGAAAACAGTCCTGCACTTCTGAAACTGTAGGACAAATACTTTACTGTTTCCTTATTTTGATTTTGTATTTAGTATTCAAGTATCCCGATTTTTGGGATTTGTTTTTCTGGGCCTCTACTAGCCCAGCCTTCCAAATTTTATAGATGGAAGGATTTGTTAGGTTGGTATGTAAGCCTCACAAATGGAGGCTAAAACATATGAAGAACAGTTGCAAGAATTGGTTATGTCTAGTTTAATGAAAAGAAAGACTAGGGGTGATATGATAGCAATATTCCAATATTTAAGGTGTTGCCACAAAGAAGACAGAATCAACCTATTCTCCAAAGCAGCTGAAGGAAAACAAGAAGCAATGAATGGAAACTAATAGAGAGAACCAACCTAGAACTAAAGAGTAATTTCCTGACAGAACAATTAATCAGAGGAATGGCTTGTCTCCAGAAGTTGTGCGTGCTCCAACACTGGAGGTTTTTAAGAAGAGATTGAACAACCATTTATCTAAAATAGCAATAGCAATAGCACTTAGACTTATACACTGCTTCATAGTGCTTAACAGCCCTAAGTGGTTTACAGAGTCAGCATATTGCCCCCAACAATCTGGGTCCTCATTTTACCGACCTCAGAAGGATGGAGGGCTGAGTCAACCTTGAGCCTCGTGAGAGTTAAACTGCCAAATTGCAGGCAGCCGGCAGTTAACAGAAGTAGCTTGCAGTACTGCATTCTAACCACTGTGCCACTGCATAAGCAGGGAGTTGAACTAGAAGACCTCCAAGGTCCCTTCCAACTCTGTTATTCTGTTAAATAAGATCCATCTGGACGTACTGTATATACTGTACACGTGTGACAGGATATCAGTTTAGCTTAGAAGTGGACTTATGTATGAGCCTGAGCGCTCCATCCTCCTCTCTCATAATATTTCCCCTTTTAGGGCACTGCTGGATTTAGTCTAGTGTTGAATCAGGTTAGAATGTCATGTGCTTCAGACATCATGGGAAATTATAGCACAGTGTCAAAAAGAAAAAAAAGGAAAGGATTTGTGTATGGCTGGACTGTGTACAAATATAATATATACCAAGAAATATATTGTAAAAGTGGATTAATGCTACTATTACCATGATGCAATTGTTGAATTTTATTGGGTAGAAATGGAACCTGTTGAAAGCATGAGAAGAAAACTGGAGATTCACTGAAATCAGTGGCCAAACTCCCATGGAGACCCTGAGATGGCAGGCTGACAAATCTCTCTCTTCATCCCTAAAACATCATCAGATTCACCCACAGCACTATTCCTTCCTACTCTCTGGGCTCCTTCCTGCTCCTGCTGGGCACTCAGAATAGCAATAATTTGCACACAAGATGAGCAGCTGGATGCACCAGCTTTGGAGGGGTGGAGTCACATTTTATATAAAGTAAATTACACCTTAGGTGAAGAAAGTAAGACCAAACACCCATAATTACACTACTGGTAACAACAAGCCCTCCTTGCAGCCAAGCAGGGGGCTGAAGGCAGGAAGCAAGAAGCTTTGGACTCATCATTATTCTGAATAGAACAAGTGGTCCTACATGCAGGCAGTCAGGGAGGAAAGGAGGCAGACTGCACACACATAATTTTAGTCATTGTAACACAGGGCCCAGTATGAAGACTGAGGGATAGAGTCTAGGGGTACTATAGTTAACAAGATATTTTCTATGTGATTCAGAAACATCTGCATAAACAAATGATTTGAGGTGACTCATATAGCAGCACTGTAGAAGCTTTCCCAGAAATGATTGTTTTGTCCAGTATCAGAGTGCTCTAGCAATTGGCAATCTTCATCAAACAGAAGCCAATTTGGTGTATGATCTTCCCTCCCTGAACATTTACTTTAAGAAAGAAAAGCTGGCCTGTCCTTTGAAATACAAAACAATCCTGTTGTTATTATTATCACACTAGAAACTTCAGTCATGCTTTTGCAGCTCATGGGAGAGGTCTCTTTTCTGTGTGAGGAATTTAATAAAAAAAAAATAATTTCCAAAAATTCCTCTCCTCACCATCACTTGTTGCCTCTGTTCGTCTTCCACATTCCATTGTTATTTACAAATAATCCTGCCTCCCTCCCACTCCAATAAAGTGTGTTGACAAACTAAATTGGGAAATTACCTAATTCCAAGAAAGGCCAGACTGGACTCTGCAGAGTTCAACTGCATTGTGATATTTAAGTTGACAGAAGTTAAACCAATTTAATACATTCATTTGTTTATATGATCAGGTCTGCCCATCTCCCTGACACCAAGTGGTGCACGATATTAAAAAATAATAAGTGAGCCAGCAAAATAATAAACATATTGGAACGCAATCTTATAATTATATTTTAATTTTAATTAAATGAAAGTAACATGTAGTTGAACCTATTTTTGTGCTGCCCACAGCCATTATTTTTTTAGGGTATGGTTTTAACTTGCTATCCAAAGGCCAAGTATGTTTCTTAGTCCTACAACGTTTGGGGACCCTGTGCTGTAAGGACCCAGTGCTTAACTAAGAGATATTGGAGGTGGTACATGTGCTATTTACTGTAAATCCCGAATTATCTGAAATACAATATCAAACATGTGATTTAAAAAAAATAATTACATAAACTTCATCATTTTAAAACCGTATGTTTAAATATAGTATCTTTAAAACTTGCATGGCTAATAGACTTTTAGTCGTACAGATTAGTGCTAAAGTTTTCTATTATTGTAACTATTATAGAAAGTTGCTTCCTGTAACTACAAAAGTAGATCAGACTAGAAAACCAATGCCATGCAGGTAAGTACTACTTTTATTTTAAAAGCCATAATGACAAAACCTTGCACATCTGAATGTGCTTTCTCCTTGTTCTCTTTAACATGTGGTAAGGTAGGACTCTCATTTGATGGAACCCAAGGCACCAACCCTCCAGTGGTGTGCAAAGGTGTGCTCCATTAAAATAGCAAAGGAGGGAGAATGAGTTAGTAAAACATTTCTTACCAATTTTAATTTAACACCCAGCTACAAAGCATTAGGTACTTTGCTCATATGCAAAATTCTTTTTATTGCTGTTAATACTTTTTTCAGTCTAGAATCAAAGAATTGAATAACCACTTGCACCTGGTTTCTCTTGTATCTAGGATAAAAAAAAGAAGTAATGTCTTCTAATCCCAATATTATATTTTATGATTATGATGATGCTCAGAAATTTGCAGATGTTGCAATCTTCCCTGCAGGATCTTATTAACTGAATCAGTAACACCTTAACTCTACGCAGATGTCACAACCAAATCATACTTTTGCTCATTTGCCTTTCCCATTACCATGCAGTTTGTGGTTTTCCAACAATTACAGATTGCCATAAAGCTTGAATCAGGCAGGTATTTATTGCTAAGAGGCAAGAAACTTCTCGGGTTTGTTTTTGTGTGTGTATTCGTGTGTGGTTTTTTTATTCCTACTCATTCAATGTTTGGGGAGGAGAAGAGTTTTGTTTTTCTTTAAGGTAAGAGGAAGGATATAGTGGGGGTTTGGGTATTTTTATTTCAATTATGTTAATTTGGATATTGCAAGCTCAGTTTAAGTGAGCTGTTTACCTTGCCTTCATTGTTTTGTACGTTGTATTGTAATTTATAAGCAGCTATGGGGCTGTTTTGAGCCAAAAAAGACCCAGAAATATGCTGCAATATATATTACCTGCTAAATACAACTAGCCTCTGTAATTAGAAACTATACTTTTTAGTACTTTTCTAATTTTGAGTTGGAAGCAAACTGGTTAGCAATAACTACCTAAGTACAGTGAGAATTATGGATTATAAGCCAAGATGGAGAACCTGTTGTCAAAAGTTGGCAAATCTATACTTTCAAAGCTCCTTCATTATTAGCCATACTCCAAGCCATGGAGATGCTTGGAACTGTTATTTGGCAAAACTTGGGAGAGCCACAGATTTCCCATCCCTGTTTCATGTTATTTAATAAGATTTATTCTGATTTTTAGAATGCCACCTATTATCAAGTGAGACATCTTCTGAGAATTTATGTGGTCATAGTAACAGCCAGATGTTCCATATTTCTTCTGCCTCTAACTCAAAAGAGTGGATTATTTACTTGGCCTTCCCTGTCCCACAGATTCTCTTATCAGATCTATTATAAACAGGTAACTATACATTACTTTGATTTTATCAGGAGCAGCACAGGGGCATAACTTATTTTAGCTAAGCAGACAGGCTCATGCAGTCTTTTTACATACACATACAAAGATGGAACAAATCCTTCAAAGAGAATTGAACTATTATTAAAGAATATCACAGACCACATAGATGTATTACCTATATTGCAGTATATCTCTTAAATAACAGGCCTCACTCTCCAGAATAAAAGAGAAACTCCAAGAAACCTACAGCTTTGTGGAAGAGAAAAAGACCAGGTCATGCATTAAAATACCTTGCACTTTTCCTGATCTGGTTCAGCTGTGTTTAAAGCAATGCACTCAGTCATATTTCAAGAAAGAGCTCTCTGAAAGACTTCACACACATGCAGCTTGGTGTCTAAAAACAGGAAGACAAATATTGATTTGGCCTACCATTTCCTCCCTCCTCAATACTGGGATTATTCTAAGGCAAACCTCCTATTCTAACTATCAGTGAAAGATTGAACATATCTTTCAACATATTGATTCTTTCTTTCTTAAGATTACTATAAGGAATACCAGAAAGTTCATACAATTTACAAATATTTTTTTACACTCTACAATAATTTCCTGAAAGGTTTTAAAGCACATATACAACACATACATAAAACATACACATACACAAATAAGCACAGTATACTTTGTACCCAAAATTAAGCCCAATAATTGATTATGTAACTGTCAGACCCAAGAACCAAGTAAGACTGTCCCCTAAGCAGTGTCCTTGAGGGGCTGCCACAGAGAAGAGGGAGTCAAGCTATTCTGCAAAGCACCTGAAGTCAGAACAAGAAGCAATGGATGAAAACTAATCAAGGAGAAAAGCAATTTAGAACTAAGGAGAAATTTTGTGACAGAACAATTAATCAGAGGAATGACTTGCCTCCAGAAGTTGTGGATGCTCCCATACTGGAAGTTTTTAGGAAGACATTGGACAACCATTTGTCTGAAATGGTATAGGGTTTCTGCTGAGCAGGGGATTGGATTAGAAGGCCTCAAAGGTCCTTTCCAACTCTGCTATTCTCTATTGTTCCTCACTATAATCTTGCCAAACTAAAGCAACTGTTGGTATCACTATAGATACACTCTGGAAATCACTAAGGCTGATTTATTTATTTATTTATTTATTTCTCTCTCTCCCCTCCTCCCTCCCTCCCTTCCTTCTTAGAATAATCATATTTAAAAAACTAAGCAATGTTTGGAATTTATATTAGTCATTCTAATGTTAAGTTGGGCTGGTCTTGAACAGCATACGGAAGCTTCAACTGCTGTGAAATGTGGCAGCATGGGTGGTAATTGTGCCAGTTAGCGTGTGTAATATACCCCTGGTTTATGCGCTGCCAGTGTGCTTCTGGGTGCAATTCAAAGTATTGGTTTTTCACTTTAAATCTCCAAGGGACATGCCTAACATCCTCAGGATTTGATATCACTAAGTGGACCTCAATGGATTTCCATAACATCAAGAAATGGTGAATTGAAGATGACTTCACTCAAAACAAAGCCAACAACCAGCAGAATGAAGAGCTGGTAAGTGAAGCCATCTCTTCATAATTCCTCCTGGATAATGAGAGGACTTGAGATCGCCCACAAGTGCTCCAGACAATTATTTCTTGAAAGGAGACCATAAGACAGTGGTTTCTGGTGAGTTTAGAGCTCTGGGAGATAAAGGAATAGTCATCTTCTCAAACCACACTCGGTGTCTTAAAAGGACACTGAGTTTGTATACTTTTATAATTACTTTTGGAAACTGCTATTTCTGCTTTTCTGTAATAGTATGTAGAAATGACTTTGAAGACGGAATGTTGAGGAAGAGATGCTGCCTAGAAGATGATTAGTAAAAGAGGTGATAGCCATGTGATGTTTTTTGTTTTTCAAGGACTGGGCACACCACAGTGTAGCACATCTGTAAACAATGCTTTATTGCAGCACACACATTCCCCAGGTGTGTGCTATGGGTTATTGCTCTGGGTCAACTCCACTCTTCCATACTGGGCCACATATCTTCCTGCCACATACATATGTCTTTACTAGTCCTTTACATTCAGTCTTTTAATATTCAGTTCAAACACAAATCTCAATGTCTATAAAGTAACACAAAACTTGCCTTTTTCCAAAGGTTCTTATACTAGTTGGGATAAGATGCTGTTTTACTATGGTTGTTCCTCTTCTACTTGCTACCAAGCTCCCAGCAAAACTATAAACTCCAGAGAGGACTCCCACCATGATATACTGATAACCAAATGTTGTAGTCCTAACAGTTGAATGATAGTCGTCTTGCTTATAATAACTGCGAAACTCCAGATATTGCCTCCACTTCTCTGTCTGTATTCTGTTTGCTTATTACCTTTCCTCCTACACCCCTTTCCCCACCCTGTCGTAGCAGTTGATTTGGTAAGTCAAGAGCATAAGTGGGCAGGCTGAGGTTGGATATCTGCACATCCCTGAAAACACCAGTGTGGGGCTAAATGATCATAGGCAGCTACAACACTGGCCTGAACACTTGTAAGTAAAGTGAATGTATAAAAGAAGGAGGGAACTGGAGGTGGGGAGTGTTTCTATCTGGCTGCAGCTGTTTTTCTAAAGCATAGAAAGCAATCCCAACTTCACTCCTTCATAAGCTCTCAGCTGCATAATGGGCAGAGAAAGAAACTCAGAAAGAGCCTGCCTAACTTCTCACACTGTAAAAGGGACAGCCGGAGTTTTGTAAGATTCTGTTAATAAAGTAGAATATTCATTACCTAAGAACATCTCCCCCTCCACCCACTATTTTCCAAGGTCATTCCCACATTTTCAGCTCTTAGGAGCATTCAGTTTGACAAGTCTGAAGACACTTGGTGAGTTTCCTTCAACCTTTAATTAAAGAAGTTTTAAATATAAGTTTAATTACTTTTTTTCCCTGAAACAGCAAAAAGGATAATTAAAAATTTTATTTTGCAAAACTATAAATGGACTAAGAATCCAATAAATTTGAAATAAGATTTTGGAATTAATTACAAAGAATCCTTCCCATGGGAAAATGCTTTCATTTTGAATTCTTTTTAAAAATATACATATTAGGATAGAGCTTTAAAGGTTGGATACTAGAGGGAACCAGAAAGAGCTAAAGATTACAATTAAAAGAGAACACTTAAATGCAACATAAAACACAGAATGAAGGAAAATATGTTAACATTGGGCATATTGAAGAATATTTTTGAACAACCAACCATCAGTTTATTTTAAAAGTGTTGGCCTCTATAGATAGACTATATTTAAAAGACCATATGGAAGAGAAACA
>JANHFL010001716.1:138963-181353 GCA_032468155.1 Oxyrhabdium leporinum | reverse complement strand
GAGAGAGAGAGAGAGAGAGAGAGAGAGAGAGAGAGAGAGAGAGAGAGAGAGAGAGAGAGAGAGAGAGAGAGATTATTCTGCTTTGAATCTGTGAAGATGAAAAACAAGAGTGTGTAATGGCTGCATTTGTGGAAGAGTTGCAGACACTACAGTTAAAAACATGACGTAAATCTAAGGAAAAACTGGTTATATATTGAGAAGTAGGTAGATATTTAGCACGCTTTCACTGCATACCACAGCTAGACTTTAAAAGAGCAAAGTAAAATACGAAGCTGTAAAACCTCCAAAAAGGTTTCTTTACATATCCAGCCACATGTTACAGAGCTTGACTTTGAACAGAGCTAGAAAACACGAAACCTATAATATATTTCTGAAAACTTCCAAAAGTGTATTGAAAATTATGAGAACTAGAACCTTATCAATCCATGTCTAGGATAAAAAAAAAAGAAAGTAAATAATATGAGAATAGGGTTGTGGGAAACTTCACTTCGGCTGGCCAAATGTGATGACTTTTTTTCATTTGTTATATTGATTTCCATTACATACAAACAAAACTAGAATCTTAGTTAGTACTCATAATATATTTAAACGGTTTTGAAGCGTAGGTGAGCAGGGAGGAAAGCAATGTGTTTTGGAGGAAAAACACATTTCAATTTATAAAAGAACACATTTTTTTATAATTAAGGTTATGGTAACGGTAAGTTTTTTATACTTTTAAATAAAAAGCATAAAATAAAATGGGATGTTAAATAAAGTGGGGTGGCAGATTATTCCACAATTTAGAAAAGGGTGTTTCCCTGTATAAAAGGCATCCCCTTTCATACCCATTATCCCTGCCAGTGTGGGGATTGATCAGCAGGTGGCAGCACATAGCTGTGGTTGCCTGATCTTTAAAGCTAAGGAGGGTCAACCCTATGTAATACTTGGAAGGGAGGCAGTTAGGAAATTCCAAGACAATGAGTTGAACTGGGTAATGTAAAAAAAAAACCAACCACCATCCTAGATAAAAGAAAACAACTGTAAATCACCTTTGTATGGTTGCAAGGAAAGCTACACAATGTAATCACCAAGAGTTGATGTCTGAGTCCATTTCTTACTTATACTGTAATAAACACAAGGATATATTAAGCACAAGATAAACTATCTATGTAGATTATAACTGGGATAAAAGTGCATTTGACTTATGGTGGAGTGCCATGTATGTCAAATAAGAAGCAAATTCCATTGACATGAATGGGGCTTATTCCTCAAAAAGCATGCACAGGTCAATGAAGCGGAAAAATTCAAAATATATTTCTAGAATAATGTTTTGTTACTAATGTATAAGTTTATGTAAATAATATTTAAACAACTAAATATTGTAATCAAGTCATTATTCAAAATGCAAAAGTAACAAAATTATTTAAAGGATAAGATAAGCAATACATGTAAGAAAATTAACAAATTCAGCAACACAACAGACCTTTTCTTCTGGTGCCTATAATTCATTTAGCTGTTAAGCAGAGGCATTAAGAATGTAAACACTTTTTGCCACTGATCTTGCTGGGAATGGATTGGAGCTTTTTCATCCTGTCCTATGGCACAATGAACATTAACAGGAACAGTCACCTAGCATACATCTTTTGCCAGAAAAATAAACAAAACATTAAATTCAGTTTTGAAAATATATGTGGTTACTAAAACTCTTAACCACTATTACTACTGTTGCATATTTGTATGTACTCTAGTATTTCAAGCAACAAATGAACAAGCCCATATTTTGATATTCCCCCTCCCCCAAATCCTAGCTAGGAATTAACTGCTAGGAAAAAAAATAATTCAGAGCATACAGTGTAGATAATATTTTTATTCAAGCACTAGGAAATAAAAAGAATGTAGAGATAGCTAGGTGTTCTTTTTTTTTAACATTTAAAAATGAAATTTCCTGTTTGTATATTCAGATTATGAGTTTCGATCCAGGAGTATGTTTCTATAACATCATTAGGAAGATTTAGGCAGTGCATTTTTTTTATACATACATTTTCACAATTTGTCTTCATCAAACACTTGCTATGTTTTGCAGACATCAGACAAGATCCTCTGATATATTGCTAACTAATTAAAAGGTAGGACAATGTGTTATTCAAGGCATTATAATTACAGTTATCCTGCAGAGTCTTCAAATCGTGTGTGTGTGTGAGAGAGAGAGAGAGAGAGAGAGAGAGAGAGGAAGGGAGAGGGAGAGAGGGAGAGAGAGAGAGAGAGAGGCAGAGGCTTAAGAAGGAGACCTGAAGTATGAGCTTTGATAATCTGGCAGGATTAAAGCATGAAGAGAAAACCTAGAAGCTCTTACAGTATGGATTTTAGTCTAAGGCCTCAGCTCACTGAAGAAACAACTGTTTTTCTATATATTGATCATCACTCAGCAGTCTTTCTTTTTAGGTACAGCTTCATATCACAGCAGTCACATACATATCAACATTTAGGCTGCTAAGTCCCTGTCCTTTTGCGCTGTATACCTATGACTGAGGAAGCTTTTCTTGAGTGGTGGCTGAAGCTCTACGTGTTTCCTGTTGGATGCTAGAATCCCAGACCAACATTCATAAATAGTAGAGATGATAAATTAAATATTGATTTTTTTTTCTCCAGAATTCTTACTCTTCATCATCAGTGAATATAATGCCAAGTGTATAGTCTACCTATAGCTGCCTTTATGGGGGTGTACTTATAAATAAGTTCGCTTTGCAGAATTTATGTCATAAAGCAAATAGGATGACTAAGTCAACATTTTAAAGAATAAACTATTAAGAGAAAACAGTCTTCAGTCAGAACCGTTAAGTATCCAATATCTACTGGGGCACTAAAAGGAGAACCATTTTTCAATATTTAATATAATCACTGAAAAAATAAATTCACTCTGGTATCTCATTCTTAGTGTGTAACCAGCATAGCTACTGCAGCAATTGAAAGACTTTGACCTCTTGAGCACAATTACACACTATATTGCTTTCAGAATTCATGGTTCATAGTTCTTTCTCCATTGTTAGCAATCTGTAGAGACAATGAAAATACCACAAAGGCCCAAATTTGAAGCCCAATACTGAAAACTGACAGAACAAGTCTTGACTGATTTTTTTCATTGCTTTCAAAATATCTATTCATTTTGCAGTGAACTTCCCTTACTAATGCCATTATAGTAGATTGTATCAGAATAGCTTGACCAGTTAGTGAATTATAATCACTGTTTTAAATGAAATGAAAAAATGATTAAAATAAGAAATTTAGTTCTACACTCTATCAGATTGAATATTTATTTTTAGTGGATATAAATGATTGCACCATTCAAATATCTATTATATGTTTCTTCTGTTTATTGAGCAAGCATTAGCATGAATTGGTAATAGAATTCCTAAAGCATTTGTTCTATGATCAGAAATATATAACCTGCTACTAACTAATAAGGCTGTTGTGCTGCAATAATTGAAAACATACTTTATAATAATAATAATATATAAGTGCACCTCTGCGACTACTGAACAAAAAGAAAGTACTAGGCAAGTCAGATATAATTTCAATCACACTGATGAATACAGCATATTCAAATAAGTCATTGCTCACCTCAGACACAATATTATGTCATATCAATGCAACCACACTACTTTTCAGTGCTGTCCATTTACATATTGAACTATCAGAGGATTCCAGTGATGTATGTATACGTATGGATGAAGATTTATTCAAAGAGAGTATAGAGGAGAGTGAGTGAACATTGACAATATTGATGTGAAGGTGAGTTGTCCTGTGACAAGATGGGCACGGTGAGTTGTCCTAACAGCACTAGACCATGATTAAGAACTTCTCAAGTCCATATTTTTATCAGGCCCTTAGATTTTATAGGATAGACAAATAGAAAATACCACTATGAATTTCTTCTGATATTGTTAGCTGCTTGAAGATGAACAAGAATAGAAGTAGTAGCCAGCTCCTCTTTCTTTGTTCCCCACCTAAAGGATTGTGGGATTTGAAATTGTATCCCAAAATAGTGAGACTATCTGGTTAAAGTCTTTGTCTGTGTTCGTGCAATACACTTTACAGATAGTCCTTGACTTACAACCATTCATTTAGTGACTGTTACAGTGACATAGAAAAAAAATGACTTGCAAACAATCCTTACACCTACAACTGTCATAGCATCCGTAGGTAAATCAAAATTTGAGCTCTTGGCAACCGGCATATATTTACAATGGATGCAGCATTCTGGGGTCACATGATCACCATTTGCAACCTTCCCTGCCGGCTTCCAATAAGCAAAATCAGTGGGGGACGACACAGGATTCACTTAACAATTGCAGTGATTCACTTAACAACCGTGGTAAAAAAGATTGTAAAATTGGGCACATAAAATTTCACACAGCAATGGAAATTTTGCTCCCAGTTGTGGTTGTAAATCAAGGACTACCTCTAAGTGAGTAAGAATTAACTGGTTTCCTGGGTTCAGACAACATATTGAGTCATAAATTAACCAAACCTATAGATTGTCCACAAAATGCCAAGGCAGAAATAGATATAACAGTAGCCAGTTTTAGTGAATTTGCAAATGCTGCTACTACCTATTTACTTGACCTTGTCAAGTGATTTTATTAATACATCCTGTAAATGTATGGATAGAAAATATGGCATGTCTTCTCTATCCAAAGAACTGTCAATACTAGTTTGTAGGAAGAGACTGAACGCTTAGTCAAAAGGCCAGCATAAGTATGCAGACAGACAGGCAGGCAGATTCCTACAGAACATTCCTAGAAACTGACTGCCAGATTCTATACAAGCCAGCCTTCTGTATTTTGTCTCCTGTTTTTGAGTTCACATTGGGATGTGAAAATTCAGCTGTTTAAGGATAAGCAAGGCCCTATGTTTGGTTCCCGAAGCATAGCTAAACCCAGGCATTTCTAAATGAACTGGTTTCTTCTGATAATTTGTTAGTCAGGACAATGTCTAGTGAGAAGTTTGAGTCTTTTAAAATTATTTTTAATTAATATCACTTGGACTCAGAGAAATAATAGGTCTCCCTTTCTATTTGCTAAAGCAGGAGAGTTAAAGCAATGTCAAAGAAAAAGATTCCTAGACAAGGCATGTATTAATGCTGGGTTGTGAAATCTTCTCTTTGGGATTTACTCAGTCTTCCCTTTCTAATTTAAGCATCTAGATCTGATTCATTTCTCTCTCTCTCTTTTGATCTTACATTCTGCTGGAGCTCTTTCAGTTTCCTTCCTTTTCTGGAGTTGTTTGCTACTGATTACCAAGCTTTTTTATTGAGGAATTTTTTTTTTGTCTCTCAGAAAAGCAGGAAGCAATGGTTTCTACCATTTCCTTGGGGAAGTTAATCTTTTGTTTTGCAGAAAAAAGCAATGAATCTTTGGCAGACACAAAGACATTCCCCTCAGTGTTCTGAAATGATGGGAAGAAGCAGAATAATAGAGTTGGAAGGGACCTTGAAAGTCTTCTAGTCAACCTGCTAGAAGTAGGAAACCCACAAATACCATTTCAGACAAATGGTTGTCCAGTCTCTTTTTATAAAAACCTCCAGTAATGGAGTATCCACAACTTCTGAAGGCAACCCATTCCACAGAATAAGTGCTCTAACTGTCAGAAAACTCTGAGAAATGGAAAGCGGGTGGAGTTGGGCTAGGTGGGGAACCTTCACATAGAGTTTCCCATGTTGCATCCTCCAAATGATTTTCGTGTGCTCAAATATCAAAGGAGGGAAAAACTCTTCTCATATACAGATCTTTTCAAGACTAAGTTATATTTTTAAACAGAATTATTTTTGTGGAATGGTTTGATATCTCTACTAAATATTAAAGGGGCTCTTCTTGCCAAGATCAGCATGTTCAAGAATTCAGAATTACAGAGACAAGGCAGAAAGTCAGTCCTGACAGACTTGATGGGCTATTATTTAAGAACTGCATAAAGATTTCACTAAAAACAGTCAACAGAAAAGAAAGACTTTGATCATAATGGAAACTTTCAAACAAAACTGACGTATCGGAAAAGTTTAATCATTTTCCTTGGGTTACAGTCTTGGTTAGATGCTTTAGTCCCTTATCCAAAAAAATCTGTTCTTTTAAGAGTGAGCTCACAGAAGCTGCCATAACATTGATGGAAATTACTTTTGTAGAATATGATCAAAAGGTTATGATGGTTTTGCTCTTCTAAAAGGAGTAGTGCTTGCTCTAAATTGTATAAACAAAGTCAGTAATAGTGCAGCATTCCTTAAAGACTATAGAAGCCAAACAATATATTTCTAATTAGGAACACTTATGATTCTTTCTGCAAATATATGCATACATATTGATACATGCTTATGCATTCATGCATTTATACATACATACTTTCAACTGTTTAAATAGAGCTAAGAGTGACTAAACTCAATTTCAGGCCACTACATGAAAATATTAGCTATTACAAAAAGATATCCTGGTATTCTTTTCACTAATATTGTGGGTCCTGCCCTGGCCCAGGCATGAGGTCTGAAGTAACTCTCTTCAGACCTTATCTGAGAAGCTAACAAGTAGCATTGTGTGTAACTGAGAGACTGTGTTTTCTGAGTTTCAGAAATAATATAGCATAACACACTAGTGCACCCAAATATATACTTATGTCATGCTTTTTTTACTTTTACGCATAACTAAAGGTGGAAAACATATCCAACACACCTTCCTCCTATTATCCTCACAACGACAACCCTATGTGGTGAGTTGGACTGAGAGAGAGAGTGACTGGCCCAAGTTCACCCAGCTGACTTTTGTGGCTAAGGCGGGACTTCAACTCCCACTTTCTAGCCTGGTGCTTTAACCACTACACCAAAGTGTCTTTCTTTATATTCTTCTAATCAGTTCTCAGTCAATAAACCTGCCCTCTGTAAAGTAACTTCTAGTGTTCGGGTCACTTTGTCTTCAATTCTGATCTCATACTCATTTTACATACAGATCATCCTGGTAGGGAATTGAATGATGTAAAACAGAGTAAAACAAGGCTGGAAGTAATAAAATTCAAAGGCTTTTTAAAGTGAGTACAAGTGTAGAGGCAAAGCATGACTTTTTCTGTAAGATCTTTTGAAGCTGAGGTGCCACTAATTAGGCAGGGAAGGGAAGCTCTACATCAGATATATTGCTATGCTTTCAAAATTACTTTCAGAGAAGGAATAAAATAGGGACACGTTGAAAAGATTGGTAGAGACACCATGTATAGAATAGTGGGTGGATTTTACGTTCTTACATAAAAAGCAGAAACCCATAACTTCAGGACTGAACTTCAGTTGGGAACCCAAAGTCTGGGACCTCTTCACTCATATGTAGATATAAATGTATAGATGCACAGTATTTGCCTCTAATAAGGCAAAGAAATTGCATGAAGAAAGGTTATTTTTTATTATTCAATAATTCTCTTTGTCTTTAGAATATGAGAGCTATCCATATGTGGAAGTTATTTAAAGACCAGAGCAAAAAGCAGTAGATAATTGAGCTAGAATCTATTGCCATGACAGGGTGAAAAAAGGAATACACCAGTTGAAAATATTTTTCACTTATAACTTCATCTGCCAGCTTGAAAGGCACTATTCTTGAGTTCTTGGTGTCCTCGGAGCTTGCTTGTTTTTCTGCAGGTGTTTTCTTACCATTTTAGACAATATCAGTACATGGGAAAGTAAAATTTGCTGGTTGTTTATATGTATGTATGTGTGTTTCACTGGCCAGATGGTAATCAAGAAAGGGAAGATAGTTAGGTGGTGTTGTGGTGGAACTACCAGTGAGCCATATAGCAGAACTTCGGACTAACTACAAGTATCTTGATATCCCATAGTCACATGGGAACCATGATGAAGAGACAAGGAAGACACCAACATCCAAGTATCACCACACAAAAAGACAGGTCCTGAAGAACCAGATCAATGGGAAGAATAAGATTCACACTATCAACATGAATGCCTTGTCAGTCATCAGCTACGCTACCACTATAGTGAGCCGACCAGTGGCATAGAAGTTGCTGATGTGAAGTTCTGGTAGGTCTCACAATGTAGGGAGGTTTCCATACTTAGTCCAACAACTAGAGACCACACAGAAGCCAGAAAGAGGGTGTCAAAGCCGCTGTGCTGGATGAAACCAAGAGCATCAATGTGTCCATCATTTATGGCATCACGCCCAAGATGGCACCCAAAGATGAGCTTGAGAATTGCCTGAGGCAACAGCAGACGTGGAAGGAAGATCAAGCAGAGGAAGTGCCATGACAAACAAGATTCTGCATGGGACATACCATTGACAGACGAGTGAGGTGGCTGACATTGGGACATTGTATCAGTGGCTGGAAAGGGCTGGACTACGAACAGCATCAAGGCACTGATCATAGTAGCACAAGAACCTAAACACCAGATCTATACAAGTAGGGGCTACCACGCTAGATTGGATGCAAGATGCATATTATGCAGAAAGGCTTCAGAGACAGTCCAACACATCATACTTAACACGGGTGTAGGATGCAAGCAGGAATAGCATACAATGAACAGCACAACCAAGTAGCTGGCATTGTATACAGGAACATATGCACAGTGCATGGACTATGTGGGAGATTCCACAGAACAACAAGACTAAGATCCTTTGGGACTTACAGATCCAGCCAAACTAGCCAATCAGCCAGACATTGTGGTAGTAGCAAGGACCAGAAGACAGCAGCAGTGATAGCAACATAAGGATGGAGGATGAGAATAAGAGCCTGAAAGAGGATCAGGAAAGGAAGTGGAAAATAAAGGCCAAAGTGGTCCCAGAGGTAGTAGGAGCACTTGGAGCTATGACTCCTAAACTGGGAAAAATGACTCCAACACCTCCCAAGAACAACCTCAGAGCTCTCTATCCAGAAGAGTGCATTGTTAGGAATGCCTAAGATAGTATGCAGACCCCTCAAACTCCCAGCCTTCTGGTTGAGGACTCTAGACAAATATATAGAGGTATAGAATCCTGATCTTTATCTGGTTCTGTGTGCTGCTTATTGAATGTTGGCTGCTGGAGAGGATGTATTCTAGACCGCTTCCTTTCTTTCTAGACTTTTGATTGCCTCTATCTTTTAAATGGTATCTCAGTGAGTTTTATCATTATGTCTGTTGATGACTGGTTTGTCAGAATGCCTCCAGGAACTCACACAAATCAGGAACTCGCTAGCGTTTTTAGATTTGGTTTAATCTAAAATGTGACACTTTCCTAGTTGAAATAATTTTGAATTTGTCAGTGGGTAGAGAGCATAATGAACTTTCATCATGTCTTCTAATGGCCAGTTGTTATTCGGGGATGTATCTTATCAATCTAGTAATTAATAGTATAACATCAAAAATGATGGTTTTTGGCAGGAAAGGAAGCAGTACAAGTGATTTTAAAATTCCTATAAAATAAAACAGGTTGGATATTTTCCTTATCTCAGTATTTCTCAGATAAAAAGGAACTAGCTGAAGGCAATTGGGTGTCTTTAAATTTTGAACAGGTTGTTGAATTAAAGGGATCCAGGTTCACTTAAACCAATCATGAAGATTTCTAAGGCAAAGATGCTGTCCTTGCTGACCTTTAGTGTCAAATATGGAGTTTTGTTACAATTAAGGGATTTAAAACAGTCCAAAATCATTTTCTATATTTGATCTTAGGAACACCAAGAGTTTCCCTAGCACATACTATCAGAGCTGAACTCAGATTGCCCAATGAGATGAACTCAGAGGCCCACTGTTTTATTCTGTTTAATTACTGGGTCAGGTTAACCCAAATAATTGGAGGTATGCTTCCTCCAATTTGCTTACATGAGCAGATGGTTAAAAAAAATCTTGACAAGTCCTAGTTGCATAATTTTCTCCAAACAGCCACTACCAGATGACTCTAATGTGGAGGACTTTCACTGTACCTATTGTTAATATATATTTTCAGTCAAAGTATATTAGATGTTAAAGGACAGATGGACATAGAAGTTCTGTTGGATATGAAATCAATGAAATGGCTAGCTAGAATTAAATGCAATAGAAGAGAATATTTGTAGCTCAGAATTGAACTTTGGTGTCCTTGGTGCTCTCTGAGTTTGGATATTTTCTTGTAGACATTTCATTACCCTGCTGGCTAACATCATCAGTACTACAAAGGAGAGGGGTTTACTCTTTGTTCCTGTACAAGTGGCTTGCCCTGTCAATGTTGGTGGGAGTGTTCTTGGTGGTTCAGCTGTTGTTTACTATTTGAAATAAGCAATACCAATCAAGGAATTTGGTAGTTTATTGCTTAATTGTTGGTCTAGTATTAACCCTGATCTTAATCTTTGCTTATTTGTGATGATTGCTGGCAAGGAGATGTTATGGACTTTATTTTTTTATTGTCTCTTTTGAATGGTATGTAGAAGTTGTTTATCTCTATGTGCCCGTTGATGTCATTTGTCTGAGTGCCAGGCTTCCAAGAATTCTCTAGCATTTTTGGACTTAGCTTGGTCTAAGGAACTATCAACTCAGACAATCAAACAGTAAACAACAACCTAATCAAGGACACTCCCTCCCACACTGACAGGGCAACTCACTTGTATATAAACATAGAGCAAACCCCACTCCTTTCTAGCACTGATGGTAGTGAGTAATAGTATCTGGGTATTGAAACATCTGCAAGCTAACAATCAAGCTCAGAGAGCACCAAGGACCTTGCAAAGCTTACATCCCATTTTCAAGAAGAAAAGTATTTGTCCTTCCAACAAAAAGTGATTATCATATAATCTTTACTCATGTCTGATTTGAGCAAATGTGTAGAATGATGCAAAAAGGCAGATTCCCAATCATCCCACTGCAAGATAGAGCCGATATTTGCAGACCACGTGAAACAGAACATTACCCATTAGAATGCTGGTTGTAAGCTAAATATAGGGATGATTAATTCTTTTTGTTCCTTGATGATATCAGGAATTGGAATGTTAAGAGTAAATTGAATTTCCTTTTAAAGGTACCAACTCGTTTGTGACACAACGGATTGCTTTCTTTACAGTTAAGGTAGCCAAGTTAAAGGGAAAAGTGAATCTGCCCAACATGACAAATTACATAATTCATGTATGTGGGAAGAATTTGATTTGTAGCAAGTTTTTATTCTATTTAGTTAACTATTTTAAAGTATTAAGTCATAGATTAAAATATTTTAGACCTACATGTTAATATTTGTAATTTATTAGTTTTAGAACATTTCATAATCTTCTGTCTTAAAATATATAAGTTTATTGCTACCCATAAATTGTCTGGAGACTTAATCAGGAAACAATTTGCTTGCTGGCCAGTGTTCTATTGGCTTGTCCTATGTAGTAGCTATTACAGTTCTTGTATTGTTCATGATAGATGACTCCTTTTGATTCTTTTCTGGTTACCACGTCTTTCAGTTTGTTTAACGTGGTTTTTGTAGGTATTTCATTGGTTTGTATGCAAGTGACCAGTGCAAAAGCATTTTAATAGTCCACTGGTTGTCTCCAAGAAGTTTTTGATATATGGGAAAGTTATCCTTTTAATAGGTTGTGATGGCTGTGTTATGAAAGGTTGTGTGCTAATAAAGTTGCATCAGTATCGATTGCATTGGAAGAGGTTGTATAAGTAGCCTGCTTTATTTGGGGTACTGCGGTGTGTTTTTGCTTGACTGAATAATGTTCTTATGCAGCTCCTTTTGTGTTGTTTTAGTACTGAAGCGCTTGGTTAGCATGGGTTATTTTCCAATATATTTGGGTTTGTTACCTGCCATTGTTTCCTATATGACAATATCCAGGAAGAGTAGGTTCTTGTTGTCTTCTTCTCTTGTGAATTTTATTCCTATGAAGGAAAAAGCTCTCCCCAACCCCTCCAGAGGAAAACGGCTAGAAAGGAGTCACAAAAAAGTAGGCAACTGTTGATGGTACTCCAGACCCAAATCTAACTTGGAAGCAAGAATCCAAGGGTATAAATAGAAAGCAAGCTCCCCTCTAATCAGCACAAAGATTACATAAGCTTCAGCTATTGCTGTAGGTCAGAGGTGTCAAAATGGTGGCCCATGGGCCGGATGCATCACACGCAGACCGTGCCCACCCTAGCTGTATGAATGGGAAAAACATTGCAAAACATCACGTGACGGCAATGTGATGCCGCGAGTTTGACATCCATGCTATAGGTGACATTTCCACCTACTCTTCCCATTGAGTATTTCTTTAATTATTCCAATTTATAAATTAGGGGATGAATCATCACAGTATGTTTGGTGATTTGATTGTTGCCTGAGTCACATCAGGTCACTCTCAACAAAAAACTAATGTAACAAACATTTACAACTAATTCAGGTCATGTGCAAAATTACCTCTCAGTTCAGAATTAAACACAATAAAAGTGACCAAAATAAACACCTTTGTTAAACCTCCTGACTAGCAACATTTACAATTTGACTCTAAACTCTCATATTTATTCAGAACTAAGTCCCACATGAATCCAATGAAATGTTAATGTTAAGCTTGCAGTTCAGTATAAGCTTATCTGTAAATGAAGCCATTGGAATTCAAGAGTGTTTCTGTGTAAGTGGGTCGCAGAATAGCATTCAAAGTGTTTTAGGAATGCAATTTTCACATTATTTTCTTTACACTTGATTCATGTTCTCACTGTGATGCAAATGTAATTAAAAATTCAGATGCGTAAAGTTGTAAATCTGTAATTTGCTCAGACTAAATTGGCAAAAGGTGTTTAAGCAATGAATTGGCTGATGATAAACTGCAACCTAATGTTTCCTACTTTGACTTTTTTTCAGAACCAGTGGGGAAATTAAATTAATTCCTCTAGTTGCAGGTTTAACAATTCTAATGAGCTGCCTTTAAAAATCAATTTATATATTTATATCAGCTTTGAAAAAATATTATTACTAATTTCAGATAGTGCTTTCTTCTACAGCTTTAATGTAGCCTGGCTTATGTTTTGAATTGTTCACCTATCAGTCAAACTACTAAAATGGCGTCTCACTTGTATATTAATTATAAACGCTCACAGGTTTAATGATATCGGGTTCTGTTCTGCCTTTGTAAGAAGTTAAAATTATGGTATTCCTTATAAATGGGACTGAACAGGACTCTGTAGGATTAAACAACTTTTCAAGAATTAAGTAGGTATAGTCTTTGCAATTATTTTGCAACCATGATTGCTCAAGAGGCTAATTAGGGTTTGAAAATTAAGTTTTATGCTTTTGTCTTGTTGCCAGTAAAAGTCTTTCATACTATTGACCTCTAGACTCGATCGTGTTAAATAAAACAGTGAATTGAGAATGTTCTCAACAAGCTATTACCAGGCATTTCCCATTTCTAATTCATTTTAATTATGTTTACTTTTAGAAGATTTTAAATTTGATAGTAATGGAAAAACTCTGGGAAGTTGTTTTATAGGCAAGTCTCACTGGTTTGCAAATAATACATTAACAAGACAAATAATACTGAGTTCAAGCTCCTTGAAATAAGGATATTAAGAATATCTTAAAAATTGTAAAATATGATAATTGAAATCATTTTGCAGAGATGATATAAGAAAATTATTCATTTTTATAGAGCTCTACCAATGTTATATGTCAGAAACACTGTAAGTATTTGCATTTGGGCACATACACTATAATTCTAAAATCAAAAATAAAGAATTATTGCTTATTGAATGTGCACACTTACTTGGAAATCCCATTGTATTCAGGAGAGCTTATTTTTTAGTGTTTCAAATTTGGAGACTTGCATTTTTTTAGCTTCGTGTTGACTAGAAATACACACAGACAAATGCACACACACATACATTATTGCATAATGCCTTGTGTAGAATTCCTTAGCTTGGAAAAGTATGACAGTTCAGGAAAAAAAATTGCATATACTGTCAATTTTCTTTTTTAGTTTTTTTCTCCACTGTATTATGAGTGTTTTCTCACTTGAGAGGTTATAAAGCATCACCGTGTAAATGTTGACCATACATAACGACTACAAATTTCACTATTTCATTCATTTTTTGATACAATGCTTAGAATATGCTCGGTCATGTTTATTTTAGCTTTGATCATCTTTAAAATGAGTGTACAATTAAAAATGATCCTCAATGCACTAGGTGATGTATTCTTTAAACATTTATTGTGTTAAGCCTGATGTAAAGAAGGAAATTTATATGAGTCAACTCCAACTCTGTCACCAAAACTGAGAGTGAAAAACCTGCTCTACCGATCTATAATTCAGTAGAGCAAAAAACTTGAAGGAATGACATTCAGAAAGTCTTGCTGCTTTCATCAGAATAGCAAAACCTGAACTACAGCATCCCCCACCAAACTGTTTGGGGTCATGCGTGTAGCATTGGAATGCATGTATAAAAGGATTGTGTTGCAATACTGCAAACCCAGTGTGTCACTCTGACCCACACTCAACCCCCTCCCCCACAGATGCCCCTGAATTGAAGACATTCCATTACTGTCCCCAAAACTAAGTTATAGAAAGCATTTTGGTTTCAGTTATTTAATAGTGGCTCATTCCGCATTAAAAATAAATAAATCTAATAATAGCAATACCAGAGTAAAGAAACTACTTCTCTTTCTACTGTTGTAACCATGATGAAAGAAACTGAACTCTGAATTTTAAGATCTGAATAAATATGACCATGTGGGGTTTTAGGTATTATCAGAAACACAGCACATATTCAGCAAAAACTCAGGGTTTGTGGAATGAAGCTAGTATAAAATTATGACACAAGATTGAAGCGGTGCTGGAAATCTCTATAACAGTTTAAAAAAAGGAAACTTTCGATCAGTGGCTTGATTGATCAAAATGTTTAACATACTATGAGCATGCGGAGGGTATCTCAAATGTACTTTCCTATTTTCTGCTAGTTACATAGCATATGCTGAATCTTGCCCTCTCTGTTGCTGTTTGTCCAGAAAATAATATGTGGATCCATAATCCTATCCAGGTGTTAAAGCAAACACAGCTAGTTCAGTTTAGGAACTGCTACTTGGAAGTTTTCTTGGCAACTCAAACAGTTTCACAAAAGAAAAATCGGATATGTGCATAAATAATATTTAAGGCCCAGATTTTCCACTTATCTTTATATTTGTGTTCTTCCCATATAAAGATGGGATACAATTAATATTATTACCTCAAGATAAATAACATGTGGAATTATATATCCACAAGTTCTCTGCTTTTTTTTAAAAAAAAAAAGTACATGTGGAGAGGTGTTTGGGTTTTTATTTTACAGATTTAATCTTTTTTTTTAAGGAATGCAAAAGTGAACAAACAAGTGAAAGGAGAAAAATAATAATTTAACAGATATAATACAGCATCAGTGGGTGTACAAAGGGATTGTTGAGATTGTACAGATAATGCTCAGTATATCATTGATGAGAAAATGGTCATAAAAAACAAAACACAAAGAATTTGAATATCTAGCTAAGAGCCAAAATCTCCACTATTTGTCATTTAAAAAAAAACAACTATTAAAGCATTACAAATACTAGTTTCTAACTTCCATGTTCATCTCTTGTTGAAATAATTTAGTACACAGCCTTTGGCTAACTAGTGTATACAAATAAAAAGATTAATTATTTTTCAAAGAAATGAAAAAATCCTGTATAATAGCAGGATAATTTTTTGTTAAGCAAAAAAAGTATGAAACTGTAATAACATTTTCTTTTGGCTGTACAGGTAAGCACATTAGACTGGATACGAGCTGAAAAAACCTATAACCTCTGTGAGGTTCTATTTAAAATTCACAAGGTAGGTAAGTTATGAATAACAAAATATTCGATATAGAAGATTATGTTAATTATTTACTGAATAAAATCTAGTCAGAATAAATGTAGCCAATATTAGCAGTAAATTATTGTGATTTGTATCATGCAAAAGTGGCATTGCCCTTTTTTATTGCTTTGATCTGGTAGTTTTGTCCTCAGCTTTGTCTTAGAAAAATGTTTCATGCAAAATTTCTCACTGTTGATGGTATTTCCAGGAAAAAGGGTTTCATGTAGACTGAAGTGACAGAATAGTTGCCAATCAGAATAAACAGGATAGATTTTCCAGTAGAAAAGACAGAACATTTTCTGAATTGCCTCATTTGTAACCCATGTGATAATATTGACGGTTTAACTATCACATCATCTATGGTTTGCTTTGGATTTTACGTTCCATGGTCATATCTTCTTTTTATTTTAATTTAGGTACTTATCTTGTTTAAATCATGCATATATGTAATGTGTTACCATTAAAAACAAACAGTAGGAATCTTTTTGCCACAGGACTTAAATTAACTTCATAAAGTAATATATAAAAACACCATGCTGATCAGGATTGGAGAAAAGTTAGGAATGTCTAATATGTTTCAAGTCTGAAATGCTTTAAATTCATAATTCTCCAATTTGATTTCAAAACATCTATTTCTGATCTCACTGAAAGTGAAAACTAATGAAAATAGTATTTTAAGCTCAAAACACTTTAAAAAAAAGTTCAAACATTTCTGGAAAGTTCATAAGAATATCAGGATTCTTGTGATAAAGCCAGAAACAGCTTTTAAAATTGGAACACAGCATTTTCAATTGGAACATTTCAAATAAAGTGTTTTGTACAGCATTAAAATAATAGAAAATCCATATTAAGGCAAGACATTTATGCAATGATTGCAAACTTAGTTTCCAAAAACTTTTCATTGTGTGTGATTATGAAAACTCCAGGAAAAATCAACAATTATTTCATTTTTCTTTGGATGGATGTAACTTAATAATATTACAACTAATATCACCTAGCTTGCATGACATACTTCAAATAAATTATCTATGACTGTAAAACAGTAAAATAATTAATATCAACACTACATCTGCTCCTCCATTCTGTTCTTTTTTCTGGGTTTCTTTAACCACTTAGCCTGATGAAAACCTCCTGGAAACTTAAAAAAATACAAAAAAATTGTAACCTGTTTGCTGACCTTTTAGATTTTAGATTTATAAAGGTAAAAATGAAAGATTAAACTTCATACTTGGAGTATTAGCAATTCCTCGTCTAAGCTGCTTCCCCATGAATGCTTCAGAGTCCGTTAGTTGACCTCTTTAAAAATATACATAATTTTCCATATTGTTTCATGCTTCCTGACTGCCTACATATTTTGGCAAAGTTAATTTTAATAACAACACAATAAAAGCAAATTCTAACACTGGATGTTATTTTGGCGAGTGAAGAAAAATGGAAATAAATTGCTCTGGATTCAGTACTTTGTGTTTTTGACATTTTAATAAATAAATACTGAATTGTCAGTCTTCATGAATATATTAACAAATACAAAAGTGTCAGTGTGCAACTCTAGCCTCTGTTCTGTTAACATCTCAGTATAAATGATAATGAAGGAAACGTAGAGCAAATCAATTAAGTTGGTAAATGTGGTTTTCAAGAAAGATTAAGGTTTCCCCATTACAAATTCAAAGATTCCATTTACTCTTTTAAGCTCTTTTCTGTTCTGAGTGAGAAGCTGATGTGTCCTCCACAGACCAACTTTTGATTAAATTCCTGGGGGACCCTGAATATCTCCAACTGCCCCTCCACCCAGCCCTTTGCAGGCAGTTGTAGAGGCTCTCTAGCTGTGGCATTTCTCATTGGCAGTTCAACAATATATAGTATGGTCTCCCGTTTCTCTATGAGTCATGAATTTGCAGTGCACTAAATCTCTGGAAATCCATCCTCCCCATAATTCTCCTGCTATTGACTGCTAGAGGTGAAGGGTCTTTCAAGTGTTGGTTGACTCCTGGTGTCTTCATGGACACATTCAAACAGCTTTTTAGGCAACAGTACAAAAGTTGTTTGGATGGCTTTTTTCTGAGATATTTTTTTCACTTCTTAGTCTAGTTGATGTCCCTGTTAGTCTTGTATCCACTATTACTAGTTTCTAACTGCCAGGTGATGCCACCTATTCTACTAAATCTATTGATGATTTTTCTTTATTAAATTGGCATATCTTATCGTTAGTACCTTCACATGAATATTCCATGGCTAATGGTTCTTTCCCCTACCCTATGACTCTCTCCCAAAATAAAAATTTGAAGCCCTCCCATGTACAAACTAGAATGCATTCTGATCCTTAATATTTAATATTATATCGTATGTAGTATGTAGTATTATTCAGAAACATGTATACAAGGGCTACAGTACATCTATAGAACAGACAACACTGCAGATTTATCTTTCCAAATGTATTCTAGACAACTGTGTATCTTGAGGGAGAAATTATGGCCTATGGCCACCTAAATTTTGCTGAGTTTATTAATTTGAGTGGACCCAGTGTAGTCAGTGGTGAGGAATGTTGGAAACATTCATTATTAGCAACATTTCCAGACTAATAGATTCTTTACTGCATCATTACTTTACGAATGTCTTAAAAACAGTGAATAGTAAAAGTCGTTTTAAGTTTAAATGAAAATAAATAGGTTTCTGCTCCTGGGGTTTGCTGCTCATTATCATATATTGTTAAGCTTCATTCTGACAATCTTTATCATTAAGGGTCATCAAGACTGGTCAACTTGTAATATTTATTTCATTTCTATTTATAATTTTTCATAAATCCCTCTTTTTCATCTTTCCTAAGGCCTTGGCTTTAAGTTAGCAAGCATATGCTTCATGAAACGGGGCCTGGAAGTAGGAATGAGTCTCTTTTCTGTCCTGTTTCCAAAAGCATGGCACTTTACAACTGAAGAAGTGGAAATACTGGAAATATGGCTTGGAGTAATTTGGAAGTTGATTTGTTGTTGGTTTTAGAAAGCAAACCTAGTGTTTCAGTTGGATAAGTTGGATAAGGTCCTGTCATAACAAGTGAAAAGTCCAAGTGTGAGTTCATTTTCAAAATCATTTCACATCTACAAGTAAATTAACTGCATCTAATTTAAAAATGTAATACTGGGATGTAGAAAATGAACAATTTCTCCTCCAGCTTGGCAAGCACCTTACTTAACTTTTTTTTCAGTGCCAAGTCTGGTGAAATGTGAATTGAACAATATTAGCCCAAAGAGAGGCATATACTTTAAAAAAAATATGACATGGTGGTCATAGATTGTACTGAACACTCAGTTCTAATTTTTAACATTATGTAATTTCATTTATGATATTTGCAATTAACATATTGAAATTCTTTTCCATATAGGAAGTGAAGAGCATAAATATTCATAGTATGTGACTTTTATTTATTCATGTAGAAGTGGCACATTATCTATCAGCATTGCGAAACAGTTCTCTCTGTGTATATACATAATACTAATACTGAGATGAACTAAATCTGATTTTTTTTCTTATTGACATCTAATATTTTAGGCTTTTTCAGTTAAATGGATATATATTGGAAATAATTCTGCTACCTAATAGTTTTTCATTAATAGTAAATTTTCCCAGCAATTCTGCTGTACAATTACCTGATTATGAACATGTTTAAATAAAATAATCTGTAATAGTAATTACAACTCATAATTAAGACCTTGGCTTTCTTGATTTACATGATTTATGTGGGTGGTTTCTTAAAAAGGATACTTTTTATTAAAATCAATCAACATGAAGATTTTGTTTGCTCCAAGCAACAGCGTTAATGCAAACACGTATGAGCGTAAATATACAGTATCTTCATGTTATTAATTGTCTTGCTATTTGTCATTTTAGCATCATAAATTAGATGTTCACTCTAATTAAGCAGTATTTATCACATCTGAATTAGCAGCATGTTACTGTTCATCCCATTTTAGAAATGGCCTATAGATTTGCTTGTCTTACTTAGCATTCCTTCCATCGCATCTGTATTCCATTAATTTCAATTGGACAGTGAAGTTCTGTCGAATGTATCTTTGCTTAGATTAAAATCAACTGCTTTATAGTTGTAGTGGTGGTAATTGTAAGCTATTTTGCACTCATTCGGGAATATTTTAAGATTGCCTTCTATGCGGTTTTTAAAACATAGTAGTAGTCTGAAAGGCTATAAAACCATATTCTAGACTTTTCCATTTTCTGCTAGATGTTCAGACTTTTTTTTAAACTGGCTGGTACTCAGTTTTCCTTATGGTCTGACTGCTGCTTTCAAGCTAAGCAGAAAAGGCTCTGGCAAGGAAGGCTTCAGCAGTATATCTCAGACATGTGCAGATTTAATGTGGCCCTTGGGCTAAAGGTTCCCTTTTCCATTTTAAATAAATAAAGTAGATCTCCTGGATCAAGAATATATTGTTGCATCAGGATTAATATATTGTTTCATTTTCTAGTAAAGATTTAAATTCATACTTTTTCCCATTCTACAATTTCAGTATTGTGTGCAGAAAATGAAAGTGAGTCAAGACCCGCTAACCAGATATATCGATTATAAATGCATCACTTGGAGACAGGTGCATAAGGGTCTCATGTTGTCTCTGCTGTTGAAATGAAAACTGCCTAGAAGGATGTCTGAAGACTCCATTGCTTTCTTTTCTTCCCTCTTCATCTTCCTCTGCATGAAATGTTACAGCAGTAGGAATTTATTTATTAATCTGATGTGCTTCAGTCTAGTCAACATATGACTTTCTGATGCTAACGCTTGTTAGTTTCCAACAAGTAGGGCAAATCAGATGAATGAAAGCCACCAGGATCAGGAAATTTTCTCTTTTAGCAGAGATCTAGGCCATTCAGATGTTAATGGATGGTGTTTTCCTATGAATCTTAGCATGTGATTGGTAAACAGATAGGAACTGATTACTGGAAAATTCCTGCTTTGGGGAAAAAAAAGAGGCTGTGAAACAAGAGAGCCACTATAATTTCTCAATTTAACAATATGAAATATCAGCATGATTCTGATGCAAGAAAGCTGACATTCAAACATCCATGACTTATTTCTACAGGATCAAATTATTCTCGTTCTACTTTAGATGAAATATCTTCAAAAATATATCTTTCAGCTCTGGCTCAATAATGACTGTTGGCTACAAGCAAATTTATATTTGGGTATTCACCAAGACTATGAGCTTGAAGACCAGAGGCCATATTGTTTCAGTGTTGTGGTTGGACATGGCAAGAGTCATTACTTCAATGTGGAACAAGGAAGTGAGCTGGCAATATGGGAGAAATCATTTCAAAGAGCAATCTTTTTGTATGTTCAGAGAACAGGGGTAAGTAATAGGAAAAAAAATACATCTGACACTTGAATAAATGTATAATGTATTTTAAGTATGTTTTGCATGAGCCCTGCCTATATGTGTGTATGTATGGGGAAAGAGATACATACACCTTTAGATAAGGATGGGATTGTTCAAACGGAGTATTTAATAAGTTGGTGGATGCAGTGCCTCAGAGAGAAAGTCCATTCCGAGAGTGGTAAGAACAGCCTAGAAGATTATAGGAAGCTCACTTCCTGTCATTCAAGATACTGCTTATAAGCAGTAAGCTCTTTATAAGCTCTTTATAGTTGAGAAAAGTACTAGTATCACAAGTGCAATATACTATAAAATTTGATACTGACAAATGAATTATCCAATAGATGCTCTTCTGTTGATACAAGACATCTCTCAATAGAACGAGAGACGTTTTTTAGTTATTTTCCCTTTCCCCTGCTGTCTTCTAGAGATTCTTCAAAGCAGATGTTGCTTTATGCAGAGGAATGGGTGTGCTTTCCAAATATTTTTGGAAAACTATTGCAAGTAGACAGATAAACCATAACATTCAAATACAAATACTAAGGAAGGAAGGAAGGAAGGAAGTAACAATACTGAGTCAATTTAGTGTAGCAGTTAACGTATCAGACTAGAAACCAGGAGATCTTAAGTTCTGGTCTCGCCTTAGACAGCGAAGCCAGCTGGGGGACCTTGGACCAGTCATTCTATCTCAGCCCCAGAAAACTAGCAAGGGCAAACCACCTTCAAAATCTTACCTAGAAAACTGTAGAGACTAATCCAGGCAGTCACCAGAAATCAATGGTGACTCAATGGCGCGCGCGCGCGCACACACACACACACACACACACACGCACACATAAAATAAAAACTGGACTCAGAGAACAATGTACTTCAGTGTTCTTTTTCCGACAGTAGATATCTTCAGAAATGGATATATTTCTGTAAAAGTATTCCTTTATAAAACTTAGCTCTTTGGTGGAGAACAAAACCAGCAACTCATTAATTAAGCCTAATGTTAACTCCAATTTTATGGGACAGTTAAAAATATTACTTCACAGATTTACCGCACCTCAGTCTGATATTCTTCATAAGGGGAATTGAAATTTATGACGCTTTCTTAATCTAAATTCCCATAGAATGACAAATCTACCAATAGCAATCTTGATTAATGTACTTTTCTTCGAACTTCATTGTCACTTTGCTGCAGTTGTTTCAGAATACTGTTATTGATCTCATTTTCATGGCTTTTACAAGTAATCTCCATACATAAAAACAACTGACAAGAAACATAGCCTTAAATATTTCTGAAATATTATTGATATCTTCTGAAGAAAAAGAATATCGTTACCATTTTTTTCCCCAATTTTCAATTCTGTTATGGTGGCTCACAGAGTTAGCCAGTTGTTTAGACTAGATTTGGCCTTTTTGACCACCTATCAAGTCCTTGTCAAGGGCCTGGGATAGGCTGTTGTTATTTAATAATATTTAAGATGTTGGATATATTCTGTTCCAAGTAAAGCTGCCTTTTGCAACTGATTGATGGTGATTTTGTCAATGGTGATGTTGTTCAGGTGATGCTCCAGATGTTTTGGGATTGCACCTAAGGCACCTAATAGTATTGATACTGTCTTTGCTTTCTTTTACCACAGTCGTCCTATTTGTAGATCTTTGTATTTTGTGATTCTCTCCAATTCTTCCTCTTCTGCTGTGTCCTGGTATTGCAATGTCCACTATTAAACTATTTTTAATTACTAAAATTATTTTTCTCCGTTTTCAACTTTAATATTATTAGCCAAAAGATCCAAAGAGCAGATTATAGATATATTTAAATTTTGTATGATAAAACAGTTTAACAGATAAAATATAGTGATAAATATTACAGAAAACATTTATTAATAAAGACCCTGTTTAAGATCCATTGGAAAATTTATAACACAATAAAACAGGATCCACACGTTCAAAGTCAATACCATTACAGGGACAAAATCTGGGAGTCATAAGAGTCTTTTGAAATCTACTATATAACATATTTGACAGCAATACAAAAGCTATTGTATATTTCTTTAAATGTAAACTGCTACAGTATATAGGGAGCAGAAAAGCATAATTGAAATTGCTTCTGAAGGTGAAGGCTATACATGGAACTTTGGTGTTTTCCATTAACTCCTGCACTGAGTTGTCAAATAATATTTCTGTAATACAATAATATTTCAGTGTCATGCTCTGGAAAACAAAGAATCAAAATTAATACGAGTGATCAATCTTTTGGTTTACCAGTTCAAACTACATATCTAAATAAAAATAATTTGGGATGTCAGGTGGCAATCTTTCCTTGCTTTTGAAAAACTATCACAGAAATCAAAATATAATTGTACTGTGCCAGCCTTTTATTTTCACAGGGCACGACCCAATTTCCATGAGAATATCAGAATTTGGAACACAACTTGGAATCTTTAAAAGAACTCTTAAAATTTTCACCTTTGGTGAAATTGGGTTATGTTATTGTTGGCAATTGTAATCCAAACTGAAGTTCCATAAAAGATTTAAGATGAGATTTTTATGCATTAAAATCTTGTATTGCAGTATAAAATCTCTACAGCCATTCCACTCTTTTTGATAAAAGAATCAAAGCAAAACTATGACTGAGCATAACTGAATAAATATCCAGTTAACCAATATTCTTGGTTTGAGTTATCATACGATATTAACTTTTCCTGTTATACTTTTTGAATTCTTTTAATCAAAAACCAAAAATCTAGTTTTATCATACTTGATTATCTTACCAATATTTCATTACAGCCTCAAGTTACTGTTTCAGACTGGTACTGTATGTGAAAGAAAAACTGTGATAATGAAGCACAAATTTTCCTTTTCTCTGATAAGGAAAAAAAATCTTATTTTTATTATATATGCTGCAATAATCTTTAAAAAAATACAATTTGCAGATTGTGTTTGTGGTATCAAGTGGAGGAGTGTGGGGCTCAGAAAAGCATGGTGGGCTTTGGCTAGGAATGAAATAAAGTGTGCAGGAAATTGTGTGGGACAGCTTTTTCCACTCTAGAAATTAAATATGGTATAACTTCAAGGAATACAAAACTTTAAAAAATTTTAAATCTTTTTTAATCATCCATTTGGATGCAGTATGTCTACTATGATACACCTTACACACTATAGTTTAGATTCAATTCCTCTCAACAACCTGAAATCACCATTTGAAGGTGGTTTGCAAGCAACTTGGAGCAAATTATAATTTGCAGTTTGTCACAAGATTTCAGAAAGCCTTCAGAGATTCAATATAAGAAACCCTTCCTGTGATTCCTCCCCACCCTTTTAATAAAAATTTGGTAACGTGCAAGACAAGTGTTCCTTCTACTTGTTACCTCCTTTTCTACTGCATTCCTTCAGTATCTGTGATAAGTGGAGAATGATTTATCTTTAAAGGATTTCAAGATTAATTCTTTCACGGCTTGCAATACAGATAGTTTAAATCTGTACAAGTGGCCCTCAACTTAGAACCATAATGGAGCTTGGCCATTACGGCTGCAAGTTGTGATGGTCCTGTGATCATCTCACTTAATAAACCCCATCCCTGCTCTCCCCAATGTGATTATTAAGCATCCAGCAGATAACTCAGTGGATCACAGTGTGGGAGACCCAGCTTAGACTCAGGCCCACCTGCCCCAGGTTTTCCAAGATATCTCCCAACCACTGAGGTACACTGTGCTTGAGTCCCCACAGACCTCGGGGCCTGCTGTCTTTTATATTTTAAATACAGGGAATCCTTGATTTACAACCACACTTGAGCCCAAAATTTCTCTTACTAAGTGAGACAGTTGTTAAGGCAATTTTGCCCCATTTTTATGATCTTTCTTGCCACAATTGTTAAGTGAATCACTGCAGTTGTTAAGTTAGTGCCACAGTTGTTAAATGAATCTGGCTTCCCCATTGACTTTGCTTGTCAGAAGATTGCAAAAGGGGATCACATGACCTCAAGACTCTGCAACCATTGGAAACCTGAAGCGGTTGGCAAGTGTCCAAATTTTGATCACATGACCATGGGGATGCTGATGATACAACCGTCACAAGTGTGAAAAACTGTCATAAGTGTGAAAAACTGTCATAAGTCCATTTTTTTCAGTGCCACTGTAACTTTGAAAGGTCACTAAGCAGATGTTTGTAAGTAGAGGATTACCTGTATAAAAATATTTCTATTTCATGCCATCAAATATTGGACCCACTGGGCCCTATACCTTCCTCTCCACCTTCCATCTCCCACCAGTCACTTACCTTCTGAAGGTCTCCTGAAAGCTCCAGAGATTGTGTTGAGGAAAGAGAGCAGGCCGCTCTGCCCTTCAGCTTCTGTGCTGGCCACGTGGTTCTATCCCAGAAGAAGGCGCAATTTTGGGAGTGGCTGCAATGATGGGGGAGAGAAAGCCACGGTGGCCACGGTAGCATCTCTGCAGTCAGTCATAAATGCAGGCAGATTTCCAAGCACCTAAATTTTGTTCACATAACTGCAGGGGCAGTGCAACGGCCATATCTTTGAAACCAGGGCATGTAGCTTTTAACTTTGAATAGCCACTGAGTGCCTAGTCACAAATCAAGGACTACCTGTATCTATAAATCTATATAACTGACAGCTATTTCTAAACCCCTTCTCCCTTAGAATTATGGTATTAATTATGCCTGGCTGATATCAACAATTAAAAACTTAGAACCATAAGGTTTAAACAGGGTGGAGATCTCCTAATATAAGTCCAAAAACATCAAATGTGATCCCGCTTATAGTTGATCTAATTCAGCATTCGTTTTTTTTATCCAGGGTGACTACCAGATAGTCATTTTAACATCAGATCTTTACAGGAAAATCATGCACAGCCTTTTTTTAAAGCTAATATATGATAATCACAATTGAACTCTCTTTGCATATTTAACTTTGAAAGACACGCTCTGAGATTTGCCAAAATTGTTTTAATCATGTCAGTTAATCAATGTCACTATATCACACAACACTGAATTCTGCATAATTCTGAATTCTGACATCTTGTTATATCCTTGTCAAAATGTTGATGCCTCCAACTTCGTAATAGTTAAGACATAGCAAATGATAAATCCAGGCAAGGTTACATATTTTGTTTTTTTTGGGGGAAAGATATTTAACTCTTCCTGGGAAAACCAAAGAAAATAAAACTGGGTAATAGGTTCTGTAAACTCAGTGAGATATGAATAGCAGTTAAATAAGACCAGATTTATGTGGTCATTAGAAGATAATGATCTGTTTGTTCCTAGAAGAACGGCTTTAATTACACAATTAAGGTTTAGATTGTTTTCATTATGCATAGGAGCATATTACAAATTCAGGTTTCTCAGTCATTTCTTTCTCCATTATGAAATCCAGTTTGCTTACACTCTAATTTTAGAAGCTCCTAGTATACGGATGTAGTACACATTTTATGTCTCAAAAGTAAACTTCTTTATTTGTTTGCTAATTTGAAATTTACTTGGATTTTTCATCAATAATACATTAGAACATATAGTGAGAATGTGTGCAACACAAAACATTTCAGCTATATTGAAATGGAAAATATGCCATTTTCTACCAATATCTAGAATATAACATGTAGGAATGATATAATGCAGGGGTGTCAAACTCAAGGCCCGGGACCCAGATCCGGCCCACAGGATGCTTAGACCCGGCCCACAGGACCAGCCTGGAAACAGCAAAGGACCGGCCCACGGTGCCTCTGCCAGCAAAAATGGAGCTTGTGACGGCCTCCTGCAGGCCTCCGCCAGCAAAAACAGGACATGGGGGTGCCGCATGCAAAGCCCTCAGCCAGCTCCGTTTTCGCTGGCAGAGGGCTATCAAAACAAACTCAAAACAAAACAAAACAAGAAATGTTTCCCCTTTTGCTTTTGAGCATGCAAGCAGGGACAGGAAAGGAGAAAGGGAAAGAGGAAAGACAAAGAAAAAGATGGGAAGAGAGCAAGAAAGGAAAAATAAGGAAAGAGAGGAAGGAAGAAGAAAGAATGAAGAGGGAAGGAAAAAGAAGGGAAGGAAGGAAAGAAAGAAGGAAGGAGATTATAATGAGAGTGAAGGGGAGGGTCTCGGGGAAGTCCTGCCTCAGCACTTGGCCACCACAGATGCCCCCAACACGAGTCCTGTGTCACGCCCACCAATGCCACACCCATGCCTGGTCACGCCCACCATGCCCCCCCCAACCCTCCGAGGTCAAACACAACCCTGATGCGGCCCTCAATGAAATCGAGTTTGACACCCCTGATATAGTGCAATCAAAGAGTGCCTATACATATATATACAAAATTGTTATTCATCATATTTATATCATTTAACCAAATTATATAATTCTAACACTAGTGCCAAAATATATTAAGATTATGATTGTGTGCCATTAAGTCAGTGTCAGCTCTTAGCAGTTACATACCATAGATTTTTTTTCCTGGATGATCTAACCTCTACCTAGTCCTTCATGTCTTAAAATGGTGTAGTCTTCTCTGCTGTAAGCCCTTGTTGATGGTAATCCTCTTTTTCTCTTACCTTCCACATTTCCCACCTCTCCAGAGAGCTAACTCTCTTCGTATAATATGTCCCAAAATTTTGATAGTTTGAACATTTGTGTCTCAAGTAAGATTTGGTCTATGATCCATTTGTCTGTTTTCTTGGCTATCTATGGTATATTCTCAGGTGCCTTCTCCAAAGTTCAACACCACCAAAGTTCAAAAGCAGTCAGTCCTCTTTTAATCCTCCTTCAAAGTCCATCTTTCGCTTCCATAGAAAATCACAGAAAAAAACCCACTGCCTACATGACTCTCATCTTTCTACATAAAGATACATCCTAGCATCTGAATGTCTTTCACTGCTATATTACCAAGTATTAGTCTGCAGCATGTTTCGTGTGTGCTGGTTCCTTCATTGTTTAATAAATGATCCCAAAAGGCAGAAACTGTCCACTACTGCAGTATCTTCATTGCCGAATGTTAGGTTGGTTGCTGTACTTGTTGTCATTAGCTTTGTTTTCTTCATATTTAATCTTAGCCTGTGTTTTCATTAAGAGAGCCATTTTGGTGTAGTGGTTAAGGCAGTAATCTAGAAACCAGGAGACCATGAGTTCTAGTCCCACTTAAGGCACAAAGCCAAATGGGTGATCTTGGGCCGGTCATTCTCTCTCAGCCCTAGGAAGGAGGCAATGGCAAACTGCTTCTGAAAAAACCTTCTCAAGAAAACTGCAGGAACAATCTCCAAGAATCGGACCTGATTGAACAGAAGAAAAAAAACAATGTTTTCATTATACTCTTTTCATTACCAGAGCTTGCAAATTATTCGCATTTTCAGCTATCAGAATAGTGTCATTAGCATATGTGCAGTTATTGAAGTTTCTTCTCTAAAAACCCATGCTCATCTTCTTTAATTGGTACTTAGTATTCACTTCACATCAGCTGGGGTAATGGTATGTGCTTTTAACTCTGGGAGCAGCAGAATAGAGTTGGTGTGACTTCTTGGTCCCATTCCAACCAGCGGTTAATACTATTGATTGCAGTTTTATTTTGAACCATGTCCAAAAGCTGGGAGTAGTTGCCACTATGCTTCCTTCTTTCTCCTTCTTCTATCCCACTCAGTATTAGTCAATAGAAAACAAGAAGCCTGAAATCTTGTTTTGTGGAGGTTTTCAGGACTTGGGACTCTCTCTACCACTATTCAACCTATACGCAAGGTCCTTGGGTGACATCGTCTGTTAGCTTGGCTCATGCATCAATCAATATCATTGAAGGCGGAGGATGGGAAAATTGGACAGGAACTTTCCATTCACAGGTCTCTATTTACAGTGACAATTACTATATACAGTCACCTTTACAAGTGGTCAATATACAGTTCCTTGTGGTTTCAGATGGAGCTTTTTGCACTGTCTTACCTGTTACATTCAGTCCCTTGCTCATTCCTGCAGTTTCTTTCTGTGATTTCACTTTAGAGCTTGCTGACATTCTAGGGAGAAAAATGGAAAGAGGAAAATAACTCTTTTCTGGGCTTCTTGGATTCTAGCACTTTTGTCAAGTTATCTGCACTGACATCTGGTCTGTTGTTCAAAAACTACAATTCATTCAGCAGATCTCTCTCTTGGGTCCTGCTTGTTCCCGCTGGGCGTCCAGCTGCAGATTTTTCCTTTTTGATAACACACAGGATCATGAATCCATGCTATATAAAAACATCTCCAGCCAACAATCTCCTCTTCCCTTACTTGATGCTTTTGTGCTTTTATATTTTTACAATTATAAGGCAGATGTGCCTGCATCTGGGTGTTTTAATTAAGTGCAAAGCTTTTGATGTCAATACAACACTGAGCCTGGTCCACAAGCTGAAAAAGCTTTAATCGTGAGACCACTGCATATTTCCAGGTTTGTCAGAATACATCTTGACCCTGGTCTGAACAGGCAACACTGTCAGGATCCTTTCCTAAGTCCTGGAGGGTCTGATTGGGAAAACCCAGCAAACTAGCAGTCTGAGTGGCTCAGGATACAAGGGTCACTCATTTCCAGAGAATTACCAATACTAGTTTTTGGCTCAGCTCAGTTACCCCACATCTTACACAATTGGGGGGGGGGTGTCTCCCTGGCCTCCTGCTCTTTGATGAGCAACTTCAGCTATAGTCAGGAAGACCTGTGTGTAGATATATCTAGCTAGCATGCCAACTGCATTCATTTTTGAATTGATATTTCCGTTATACCTTGGTTACCTTACTTGGACTATTGCAATAGGTTCTACCAGTTTCCAAGAACTAGCAGGTCCACCATGCAGCAGCACAAATACTTATGGATGAATCTTTTTTCACCCATGTGACACCGCTAATCAGTGAGCTGCACTAGTTTTCAGTTGGCTTCCAAATACAATTTAAAATGCTGGTTGGCACCTATAAAGGGCTTCATAACTTGGGTCCTGAATACTTACGGCCAATGTTTTATTCCTATTTTTGCTCATCAGCTTGCTGGCAGAGTTGGCTTGTGCTGGTCCCTTGAGCTAAGCCATTTCAAATCCTTTTGAGATCCTGAGGACATGCCTTCTGTGTGACTGCCCCTCTGTTTTTGAGGATAGCATTCCTCCTGAAGTTGTAGGGCTCCAGTTCTGGCAGTCAACAAGACATGGAGTGGGGGGTGGGGTGGGGTGTTGTGTGTTTTTTTTCAAAAGCCCAGGGACAAGAGCGACTTGTGATTCCACTTGTCTATTACTTTTATTGTCATTTCTCTGATGTGGATAGTTTGTCTTTTATTGAATTGTTGGCAAAATTTGTAAACTAATGTTTTCATTAGTCTTGACTTCTGGCAACCAACTGGACAAGTCCATGCAGTTGAACACTTTCAGAAATGATTTTTGCTTCTTGTTAGGATTAAGAAAGAATGTGACTGGCCCAAAGCTAGCTGGCTTGCATGACTAAGGCAGGATAAAAATAACCCTGATAATTCCATGACTTCTAGTCCAATTTCTTTAATCTTTATGCCAGACTACCTCTCCTGGCTAGACTTGGCCTATTTTAAATAGTTTCTCTATCTTTGTACACCATCTAGTTTTTTGCGCTGTTTAAGGCAGCTAATACAATGATTAAATAAATATGAACATACATCTACTGTCTCCAACTGTGTATTCTGATATAAGAAAAAGGCAAGGAAGGCTAACGCATCACATAGCTTTTTGCGAGAAGCTGCTGCCATATAAATTGGAATAAATAAATCCCAAAAGGAATACTGTAATGAGCATTGCCAAAGACCCACTCCTTGACTCTTCTTCTGTTTCATTGTAAGATGACCCTCGTGTGTCATTTCTGAACACAGGAAGCTACAGTAATTATATGCTACTTTTGGACTGTATGGGTGAACTGTTGTAAAACCTGCTAAATATGGTGTGTTGCTTCCCTTAATATGTGTTTAGATTTTAAGAGCCATAATTTCACACAGTGAGGAAAGTGGGGGGATCTACATACAATCACTAGAAAGGTAATTGTAAATGCGTCTGTGGCCTAGAAGACCGTCATGTAGAGAGCTTGTCTTACAACCACAATTGAGACCAACATTTCTGTTGCTAAGCAAGACAGTTTTTAAGTGAGTTTTGCCCCATTTTATGACTTTTCTTGCCCTAATCACTGCAATTGTTCAGTTAGAAACACGGTTGTTAAGTGAGCCTGGCTTCCCATTGACTTTGCTTGTCAGAAGGTCTCAAAAGGTGATCCCATGATCCCGGAATACTGCAACTGTCATAAATACATGCCAGTTACTAAGCGTCCAAATTTTGAACACATGACCATAGGGATACAGCAATGGTCGTAAATGTGAAAAAACATTCGTAAGTCACTTTTTTCAGTGCCATTTTAACTTTGAACGATCACTAAACGAACTGTTGTGAGTCAAAGACCACCTGTCCACTACATTACTACTTACCCACAAGCATTTGGGCTGGAATTATTGCATAAAGCAGCAGCCAAAGTACTAATAAATGATCTGCAATAGGAAGAAGAAAATAGGAAGTATCTTAATATACTTCCATTCTTATCCTTATTTTATTTAAGTGCTTGGTTTGATGCTGCATATTGCTACTTACATTCATGATTCTTTCAGAGGAAAACCTAAGTGAGGATACATGCTTCAGCCGTGTTAGTTTTAGACAGCTGCATGAATCAAAACAAAGAACAGAAAAAAGGATTTGAAAAGGATTTGCATGGTGATCAAGTAGGCATACTGATAAAGCTGCTCTTAATAGTTTTTTGAACAAGGTGTATCAGATTATAGCTACTCTGTCTAGGTTGCCAAAATCTATAGAGCAACATTTTCCATATCTTTGTTGCCATCTATTGGTTATTTGGATTTTTACTATCCAAATATGATAGCTCCATGGTTTACTAATAAAAAAGTGAAAAAGGTAGGAAAAATCTTTCAGAGTCTTATCAAGCAATATCTGGGTGCAAATCAACTGGTTCTCAACAGCTGATGATCAACCTCTGGAAGGATGTGCAAATTGAAGTTATTCTGTTTCAGTTTTGATTGGTTCTATTTTGTACTCTACAAGATTTTATACGCATTTCAATTATTTTTTTAAAAAGTTTAGGCATACAGCTTGATTCAGTTGTTTATTTTCCTTCCTCAATATCCATCTACAGAGGCAGGTGCGTGCACTAAAATAGCAAAATTTTACTGAATATATTATGGCAAGCAATTATTAGAGTGACAGCATGTGGATAGATTTTGGGGAGTAATTGGTTTGCTCCAACAATAGGTATATTTTTAAATTGATCTTAACTTAGTTTCTCTCTGTCCAAAAATCTTCTTCATTAATATTTTTATCTTTTTATTCACCTGGGGGGGAGGAGGAGGAGGAGGAAAGCCGTGTTTTGCTGCCACAGTGCTGGCTGTGCCCATGTTACGCTACACATACGAAAGGAGCAGAGCTTTGCCCAAAACCACTTTCTTCATTTTGGATTAAGCATCGGATCCTGTGGATAGCTCTAGTCACGCCGTATAAGTTTTGTACTCTTGCTGCAATGAAACAGATATGGTATGCAGCTCTAGCTTATATGTGACTGATATTTTTTAAAAAGCAATAATAGTACCCTGCTAATGGCAATCGCACATTTGTATTTTAAAAAGACACAAAAGGAACTCATATAGGACAAGGGTGCCTCTTTCAGTTTTCTACATGCTCTGAGGAGCGCTGCGAAGAACAAATTCTGATTATATTTGAATATATTGCAAATATATTTCTGAGGGCAAAGCTTCTAGATCTTATTTGGTAGCAGTTTTGTCACAGTTTACAAAAAAAAACAAACCAAACACCTAGTGTTTCTGATGTTCACAGAGCTCAGGATGCAGAGAAATATGTATATTCTGAAGGGAAAAAAATATACATTGATGTGTTTATGTACACAAATAATAAAGTCTGCATGCAGAGTTTTGGGAGTCCTATGCACAGATGTGTATGAACTACCGGAGAGAAGAAACCAAGATGGTTCTTAAAAATCTAATAAGAGCATAATGTTAGTACATTTTGATTTTCACCAGTCTCAAAACTGAATATCTGAATAGGAATATATTTTTGATATTTTGCACCTGTAACCAAAATAAATAATCCGGACCCACAAAACAAGGCAGAAATTCACTAGAGAAAATGTTTATAAGCACTCCTGTAGACCCTGTCTTTAGCCTAACATTTATACAGTCACACAAAGTATGAGAAACATTAAGCAACATACCTATAGTTATAGTGTGATTGCTATATTTGTAGTTCTTAAATGTTTCCCTCAAGGCATATTTGCCAGGGCTTCTTTTGATCTAGGTCTAAATGTTATTATATTCTATGTACAGCGTATGGAGCTGCTTTTTAGATATTTTCTTGCAGTTATGCACATGCATAAAATATTATACTTGTTCCAAGCCACTATATGTGACTGAATTAAGTTAAATTTGTGGCCCCAAATCCACACATGCAAGATATTTTTAAAAGGTTAGAAAACTCCTTTGCCTCCATGTTCTGTGCCTATTGCCAAAGGCCTAATCCTGTTCTGTGCAAACATCTGTTAAAAAGGACCACATTATTAGGATTCATGGTGCAAGGAAAACCAATTATCATGGTCAATTATATTCATAAAGCTCGCTGCCCAAAAGTTATTAGAAAGGTATTTGCAAACTGAGAATGTTTAATACATGTCTACTTAATTCGAGATTGTCCCAATTCACGTTATTGAGCACACTTTAAACAATGCTTGCATAGTTATTTACCCTAAAACATAAAATTTATTCAAGACAAACGTTTTCACATTTCAAATTGAAAACTGTTAACTCCTAGATGCTACTCATCATATATGAACAAACATTTATTGTTAAAGGTAATGCGGGTAAGAAAACAAAAATATACAAATATTCATATAGTTCAAAATGTAAATTTTCTTGCAAGTTTTGCAGCTATTTACATCTTCTGTATACTGTTTCTTTTTTAAATGATGTGTTAAAAAGTTTCTTCTGGTTCCTAAAATTTGTGATTGTCAACTCAACTACATAGGGAATAAATTTGTCCAGGAATAGTTTGTAAAAAATGATGAAACACTCAGAGGTATTGATATCTCAATGAATCTAATCCCAAAAGAAAAAAGAAAGATATTCACATTTTTAAACTGTTCATTCGCAGTTAAGTATTAATATGTGTCACGGCACGTAATATAGATGTGAGACCAAATTCAATTACACATTGACATTGGACTGTACTGACATTTGTTCATCTCAAATACGTAGATCATGTAGGGTGTTACAAAATAACCTGAGAATTTATATTTGAATTCCTTCATGCAAATTCATTTGAATTCATCAACTTAAGTCCAAACAAGACAGGACCTGAGGGCAGACTGCAGAGAGGCCTCAGAGATAGTCCCTCATTTAATGGCAGGATGTAAGATGCAGGAGGAATAGTATACACTGAACAGCACAACCAAGCACAAGTAATCCTCAACTTACGACCACAATTGAGCCCAACGTTTCTGTTGCTAGGTGAGACATTTGTTAAGCGAATATTGCCCTATTTTACAACCTTTACTTGCCACCATTGTTAAGTGAATAACTGCAGTTGTTAAGTTGGGAGCGTTGTTGTTAAATGAATCTGGCTTTCCCATTGACTTTGCTTGTCAGGAGGTCACAAAAGGGGACCGCGCGATCCAAGGACACAGCAATGGTCACAAATGTGAGTCAGTTGCCTAAGCATCTGAATGTTGATCACGTGACCATGGAGATGCCGCAAGTGTGAAAAACGGTCATAAGTCACTTTTTTTCCGTGCTGTTGTAACTTTGAAAGGCCACTAGATGAACTGTTGTAAGTCCTGTTGCTGGTATTGCGTACAGGGATACCTGCACGGTATACAGGCTAGACCAGAGGTGGACAATTTTGCTCAGGGGCCACGTGAAAAACTGGAACGGTCATCAAGGGCTGAAGCAGATCTGATGTCCTCAAACCCCATCATCTCAACTCCTCAGGCTGCTCCAGGGAAAGGGCGAACACTGTGCAGGCGAAGAAAATTATTTTCTCCCTTTGTCCTCCCGTGGCCACCAGCCAACTGAAGGAGCACTCAGCGATTGTGCAGTCGGACCCGTCTCAGCTTCCTCCGGCAGGCTTATTTACATCTGATTTGTAATTTCTGATTGACTTCCAAGAGGCCTGACGGGGACAGCCCAAGGGCCAGATGCAGCCCAGGGGCCGTAAAACGTTCAGGCCTGGGATGGACCTTCCCAAGTCCCACTAGGAGATTCCAGAGGAAATCATAAGAGAGTAAGAGGATCAAGATCCTGTGGGATTTCTAGATCCAGATGGACAGATAGGTACTGGCCAAACAACTAGATATCATGGTAGCAGACGAGGACCAGAAGACAGCTGTGGTTGCTAGCAGTTATGGTGCCAAATGACAACAACTTCATAAAGAAGGGATATGAGAAGCTGGAGTGATATCAGAGCCTGGAGAGGATGTGGAAAGTAAAAACCCAGGAAAGTGGTCCCAGTGGTGGTAGGAACACTTGGGGCAGTGACTCCTAAGCTGGAAGGGTGGCTCCAACAGATCCTAGGATCAACCTCAGAGCTGTCTGTCCAGTGCATTGTTAGGAGCAGCTAAGATGCTACGCAAAACTCTCAAACTTCCAGGCTTCTGATAAAAGGCCTGAGATTGAGGAAGACACGGACTGTCTGTAGAGGTGAGAAGGGAATTATTATAGTATATGAAATATGTGATAAATAAAATAATCCCCCAAAGTCAAAATGTTTCAGATGCAGCACATCACTCCCTTTCGGACTGTGATTTTACATGGATTCCTTCTATTCAACTGCAGTGTATTGTTACTAAACTTCTAAGTGAGTGTATAAAAGGTTACAGCTCTTACAGTTTATAATCAATGTTTCACTTTAAATCACTAAACAAATACGTATTTTATCCTTTCTCTAGTCTAAAACGTTTACGTGTTCCTGGCAAGGAGAAAGTTTGTGCTTCACCTTAGATTTTGCTGTGGGATTTACATGTTTTGACAATAAAACAAAGGTAAGTATTATCAGGAAATAAAATATAAAATATGTTATACTGTTACTTTAAGAAATATGAATATCAATTTCTGGAGTGAGAAAAAATCCAATTTTCATATTTCAAAGGGTGGAAGTTTAGAAACTGAGCTGTGCTTTGATTGAGTAGAGAGAAGGGCACTCTATGGATAGATTGGAAAAAAACTTGGTTCTTCAGAATCTATGGCCCTGCTGCTCCTCTGACTCCCCTTGAGAACTGGGGAAATGTCTACCTGATCTATGCTTGTTTCTCACAGAGAAAGCATAATAAGAAGAGGGGGGAAAATCTTCTTTCCTCCTTCCCAATTCTTCCCACGCCTTCAAAATTTCCCCCACTCACCAGAACAGTTCAATGTATTGATTAAAATGCATCTCTAGAAAGAACGCGATATTGAACAACTGCATAGTGAAGAAAGTTCTAAAATGTTTGAACAGTAAATCAGACTGGCTGTTTTCCAACATGAATATGGTGAAAAAAAATCATTTGAAAGATAATAAATGTACAATACTTCATTTAAAAAGCTATTGGAAACATTACTGGATATCAAACAATGCATTAAACAATGCATTGGATTTAAAAACAGCAAATTTAATTTAAAGGGAGAACACTTGACTTAAATCAAATTAGCCAATTCACTTTCATTCCCAAAGAAATTATTACCTCTTTAATACCTTTCTCAATGTTTAATGATGGAACAGTACGTTTGATCAATAAAATACTGCTCTGATTAAATTAATTTATTAGACAAGTCTATGAAATGCTGAATCATAGCAAGCAAGCTCATATTCTTTCATGAATATAAAGAACAGAACTTCAAATCTAAAAATTCATTAAAATAGGAGGAAAAGTAAAGAAGTGATGCACCTATTAGGAACATATACTTTATTTAGTACTATAAAAACAAATATGTCAAACTTCTTAATTTATTATATATGCCATGTAAATATGTATAGCAAATTATTCCTGAGAATATACAAAGCATAGCCATTGGTTTTATTCAAATTAAACTGAGGCCAGATGTGTATCTAAGCAGGGATGCTCTTCTGTAGTGCCAGCGAATACCCACATGTTGTAGGAGTTCTTTATTATGCTCATTGACTAAAATTGTGAAAGTCAACAAATTAATTGAGCAATTTCTGATAAAATATAAACATATGGCATCGTTAGAGAAACTGCAGTGTAACACAAAATGGGTTGTGGGTTCTGTGGCTACTTCTCCACAAGGGGAACAATCTTAGCTGTTTAGGAAATTATACTTGCCTTTGAGATGTTGGGAGGACATGAAGACATGCTGATGTTAGCTCTTTTTGGAATGTGGGGTGTTAATGGATTTAAATATCTTGCTGGCTTGAAAAAAAAGGCTTTTGATTATGCAGAAAGACATTCCTGGGTAAGGCAGACTGGTCCAAATAGCCGTCCCAGGCTCTAGTACATTGCTTGACTACAGTAAGTACATGATCATAACCCATCATCAAAATAATTATTTTTAAGAAGACATAGAGTTGACATTTTTGCAAGGATGATCTTTTCTATTTTGATTCATAATTAGTGTCCATATGCAAAGATCACAGATCTTCCAACTAAAGCTACAACTTTGGGCAATGGGCAAAATGTTAAGAATTCTCCATTTCCTTGCAGAAGATTCTCTGGAGATTTAAATTTTCTCAGCTCAAGGGGTCATCAGATGATGGAAAAACTCGAGTTAAACTGCTTTTTCAGAATATTGAAACAAAACAAATTGAGACAAAGGTGGGTACAATACTTTGCTGCATATAGAATATATACTATAGAAACAGAAAATATATCAAGGTAGTCTAGGTTACTAATTCATATTGCAGAGATAATCTATAGCATGATTTCTCTTTATTTCCACACGAAGTGGATTACCAATAACCAATCAGCATTGTTCTCGTATTTATTATATCTTATTGTACTGGGCTGAGTTATTGATGTGACAGATATTTCAATGTCTATTCATGGATGCACATTATTTAGTCAAAGATTAAAAGTTGGTGGATAAGTAATAATTGTTTAAAGAAACCAATTATGTGTGATTTTCTGCCTAATCACATTACTTCTATTTATCAAATTTACCCACTGTACTCACAGTTGCTTTTCATTTGCTTATCTTCTTTTATGACTCAAAAAAACCCACCTTTCTAAAGAAGTAAATATGATTCACATGATTTAAAACACATATAAGCATTCATAAATTTTCAGTCCACGTTGTAACTTCTCATTACTATTCTATCTTGGTGTTGGATGATTTCAGACCAGATGGTCATATCGCTTGATAGTCTGAGAACATATGTACTTATTTACACGTAAATGACACATTCTCACATTTGCACTTGCACACATATAAATCCCCTCATTTCCCCTCTTAGTGATGTTAAGTGGAGCTGGTGTTGAGGGAAGCCATGAGATTTCATAGCTCCCTGGTGATCCTCCCTTTCCACTCCATTGCCATTCTGTTCTTCTGATCCAGTCTTTTTTTAAATCAGTTGTTTGGCTGGCTGGCCTGCAAAAAAAGTAATTTAAATGTTCCATGAGCCATATTTTTATTTTTTTATTTTTCGTACATAGAATCAGTCTATGGTCTATGGACCTTCAATCTTTAGGTAAACAAGATATTATGCAGGTGAATATTTGGTTCAACTGCTTTACAATTTATCAACGTACCTAACTGGTATATTAGTGTATTCATAATCCACTTCACAAACTATTTTTTCCTATTGAAATTTATGCAAATGTTCACTTTTCCCTAACTAATTTGAGATTTTCTCTAGTTACACAAATAGGTATAGTAACTTTATGTTGATACCAGGGGAGCAAAGAAAAAGTTGATTAGGCGGTCTGCTGGGCAGAGTTTTCTAATTTTATATTCTTTTTTGGATTCAAAAACTGCTAGAATGGTGGAGAAAGTAAGGTGGATGACCTGAATATTTATTATTAATGTAGTCTGCACTGTCACAGTGGCCAAGTTTGTGATGGGATTTGCAGTTGCTGGATAGCAAAGTGTAGCCAATAATGAGAAACCCATAATGAAATCAAACAATGTGAACTTCATTCCCCTTGAGTAGACAAACTAGCAAATGTCAGAAGAACAAAGCAGCTGATCTTGTAATAATTGTTCCCCCATTTTTAATGGATCATTTAAGTTGTAAGATTGTAGGAAAAAAGGAGACAAAGGAGAACCTTCAACCAAAACTTGTTTCTTATTTCTTCTTCCAGCCATATAGAGAGCATACCCCAAACAAAAAAACTCAAAAGGTTCCCAGCTTCTCTTAGAACCTGGAAACATTCCTAGGCTTCTATTTCCCTTGGAAATAACCTTTAATAGTCTTTTATTACAACAGTATTAGATAATATTTACTCCATGGTTAAGATTTCTGCGAAAAAAGAAAATCCATTAAACGGCAGAAACTATGCCCAAAGGAAGAAATATTTTACAAAGCATAACTCCTGAACATTATGCCAGCGTTGAGTGAAGTTGTAAAATCACAGGGGGAGAAATCAATATCCCAGTGAGAAGACCTTGGTGGGCTGATCCTGCATAAGAAAAAAAAAACAGACTGCGGACTCTCAGTTCAGCTTCAGACAAATGACATTCGTAGATTAGGACAAACAAATAAACCAAAGGACTCAACGGGATGGCAATATTGGGGAGAGGGAACATTTTTCAGGGAGCTGGCTCTCCTAGGGGAAAAGTGCTATTTTCTGGTAGCCAAAAACATCTTGTCTCTGATTGAGTTCTTCTAGCACTTGGTAGTCAGGGAGGATAGTTTAAAAAGCTGGAGAAAAGACATTTGGGGATTTTTTTAAAAAGAAAACTCCTCCAGTCAAAACAGATTTTTTTTCCTCTAACAAGTAAGGCCACTGTATGTATATATGGACTGAGGCTGTTTCAAATAGACTGGTCCATAAGTGGGTTGAGTGGTCTATTCCCTGCTTTTATTTTTATCAGCACTGTTCCATGTCTATTTTGTGGGAAGCATAGCTTTCCAATATTCCCAAGCAAGTATGAATAGGACTATTTTGCAGTGAGATTTCAGTTTAGACTGCAGTCCGACAATTAATGGACCTTGTTGACTTAAAAGGAAGCTTAAGTAAGTTTTCATATACAGTAGTTAAACACAGTTATTAGGGAATAAACTTTCATTATCTATTGATGATTCTAGTTCAATCTTACATAAATAAAATAATAACATTCCTAAATGTACTATGTATCACAATACAGTGTTTCTTCCACTACAAGGGTAACCTATTTTAAGAGCATTGGGATGAAAACTAAATTTTCTGGAACCTTCTTAATAGCTCACTCTAGTTTAATGAGGAACCATTGATGCACAATTTTTAAGGATGACTTTTAAACCACCTTGGATGTGTGTGTGTGTGTGTGTGTATGTCAAACACACACACACACACACACACACACATACATGTATGTATGTATGTATCTTCGGTTCTTTTCGGGTTTTCTCCCGCGTAAAGTTGGCAGTTTCTTTCGCCGTAAAATTGGCGGTTTCTTTCACAACGTTTCGAAGGAATCGCATCCGCCATCTTCAGGCTATATGTTCGGGTACCAGAGATAAGGAGATTTGGCTGAGATTTAATATCCCCAGACATCGAGACTTCTTCAAATGCAATCTTGAAATACGGCTGCTTTCTCTTTAAAACACTCTGTATCTTTTTTTTTTTTCCTTTTCTTTTTTTAAGTTGCAAGAGATGGAAGAGTCAAGACTGATATTAATAAATTAGGATAAGGGGCAATGTCAGTATCAGTTAATGAGTCATTAATTAGGGCCATTCAATTTCCTAGGACATATCTCCACGGGAATAATGTGGCGGGAGGCAGGGAGGGGGGGTGTAGGGTGTTTGTAGGCGTCCTACAATCTTGCAGGAAGAAAGAAGCTAAAATATCTGATATTTCTGCATCTGGATGTAGCAGGGAAATGATTCGTTTCCTTCCAGATGTTTTGGACTACAGCTCCCATCTTGCTGTCTGGGTATGAAGCGGAGAAGAGCACGCAGTGCATATTATAAATATATATATATATATATATATGTGTGTGTGTGTGTGTGTGTGTGTGTGTGTTGGGAATCTGGAAAGAGTGCAGAGAAGAGCAACAAAGGTGATGAGGGGGCTGGAGGTTAAAACATATGAGGAACAGTTGCAGGAATTGGGTTTGTCTAGTTTGATGAAAAGAAAGACTAGGGGTGATAGGATAGCAGTCTTCCAGTATTTAATGGCCCCCCCACACAGAAGAGGGGGTCAAGCTATTCTCCAAAGCACCAGAAGGCAGGAGAAGAAGCAATGGATGGAAACTAATCGGGGAGAGGAGCAACCAAAAACTAAGGAGGAATTTCCTGACAACTAAGAACAATTAACCAGTGGAACGACTTGCCTCCAGGAGTTGCAAATGCTCCAAGACTGGAAGTTTTTAAAGAAGAGATTGCACAGCCACTTGACTGGAATGGTCTAGGGTCTCCTGCTCGAGCAGGGGGTTGGACTAGAAGACCTCCGAGGTCCTTTCCAACTCTGTTATTCTGCTAAGCCATCAAATTTGGGATGTCAGAAGTTCAGTTTAGATCCCCTTCTCGATCACATTATGCTTTGGTTTGGGGTTAATGTAACATGTGAATCTAGCAGGGATTGCAAGTCATGGTTTATTACTTCAGTTCATGTATGAACCCAGTGCAGTTTGTGGTTTATTTAACAAACTGCGATTAACCTACCAGAGCTTATAATGAACTGAGAACTTAATTTAAGCCTCTGTGTAAGCCCTCCTTAAGGAGCTGTTAAAAAATAAATAAATCAGAGGAATCAGTCTTGGGTTCTTTTGTTAGGGTGGGAATTTGGCTACAAAAACTGTAAATAAAGAGTAAGGAAATGATGCGAGATCTCTCTAACAGGGAACTGCACGGCCCTTTTTGAAAATGCAAATGTGATTTTTTTTCCCCCAACGCTGGGTTTGTTAACGGAAGAAAGATAGAAAGGAAAAGGTGATTCAATCTCCCTTCTTTTGTTTTCAGACCAGCTGCAGTACTTTTTAAAGTAGGGCAACATTCGTTGCCTTTCCCCACGACTGTTGTCATTTGGTTTGGTAGAACAGGCATGCCCGCTTCAGTATTCCTGTGTCCATGGTTAGGACACAAAATGTATGTATGTATGTAGGTAT